>ML840724.1:6252-25345 GCA_009831015.1 Picea engelmannii | reverse complement strand
TTATTCGTCCTAAGCCATATAGGTTTATCCAAATATTAAATAACAACGTGACATTCCCTTCATGACACACTAGGTGCTCTAAGGGTGTCACTTGCCTCTTTCTATTTCTCTTGTGCGATGTGCCCTTCAGGACGCACCACGTGCTCCAAGGGTGCCACTCGCCTCTTTCCATTTTTCTTGCATGACGTGCCCTTCAGGATCCACCGCATGCTCCAAGGGTGCCACTCACCTCTTTCCATTTTTCTTGCGCGACATGCCCCTCAGGACACACCATGTGCTTGAAGGGTGCCACTCGCCTGTTGACTGACTTGGTAGACATCAAAAGCCCCTAGATTCAATACTCCATTAGGTGATCTTGTGGGAGACTAAGGGCCTCTAAGGAATAATTCCCCTGCCTTATTGCGCACCCCTTAGAATCATCATGAGTGATTGTCACAGTCTATCCTCATGACATCGTGGATCCTTTCGCACTAGGTAATCGTTGACCTACAGTTCGAGCCCCGACGGGAGTGCTAGTAGGCTATGGAAGGGTTGTTGTCCACACCTCTCCCTCAACATCTCTAGTAGTCCTGCATGACCCCTCTACTCCACATGTGAGTCTAGCTGACCAGCTATCGTCAACCTACATCATCAACAAATCATGTCAGAAATATATCTATAATAATATCATCTTATCAAATGCACTAATATCACATATAACACAATCAAACCCCAATAGTTCACTCCCCGAATTGATCCAATGTCCAAGGGGTTCCATCGATGCCTCTGCATCCTCGAGGTCCAAAATCTTGAACACTTAGTAAAACCGAGTCAATATCCCCTGTCTATGTCAAGGCAACAAAACAACATGTCATCAACCCATAACGCCTCATAATCCAAATGAAATGTTTAATAGTATAATAATCCGCATCACTTGCGAGCAAGTATCCTCAAGAATAAGTTCGCTCAGTGTGCGCAAGAGAGAGATGTTACATACATCCCCTCTTGGTCTAAACTTCATCTCAATGTTTCACAGTATAAGTGCCGAAATAATGTGTATCACAGTATCATAAGTCTATCTATCAAACAAAAAAGGAAACTGCTGGCGCATATCATATGTGTCCTCCCAGATCGCCGAGTGTGGACTATAGCTGTCATACTCGACCTTGACCTGCTCTACTGTTCAAAACCATAGCTGTCGAATGTGATGATCCAAGATGTGGATTAGCTTATCCGTGAGAACCCCGTCGTCAGATACCTGCAGTGAACTCATGTCAATAACATGTGTAGGATCACTAATCATAATGTCTCAAACAGAGACGTGGAATACATCGTGAATACACATCAAGAATCAGGCAAGGCTACTCATTAGGCCACGAGCCTTTCTTTTCCACAATATCGTAGGAGATAGTTTATCCCCTTTTCGAACTTGATCGAACTCTTATGCAGTTTCTGCTGCAAAAATACTTGATCAGCACGTCGTAACTACGGTTGACCCGATGCACATCGACATGACTCTTTTTCTGATCCTGCGCTTCCTTGATCCCTTGTCTTATAGTTTGAATTTAATCTTCCATTTCTTGGATCGATCCCGGTCCCACTAGGACCCTATCCTTAAGCCAATGCCAACTCAAAGGAGTCTCACACATTCGCCCAAAAAGAAACACTAAGGCACCATCATAAATGGTGCTTTGGTGATTGTTGTTACAAGCGAATTCTATCGGTGACAAGAATTCTTCCCAACACTTTTGTTGGTCCATCACGTACATGCGCAACATGTCCTCCAAGATCTGGTTTGTTCATCCGATCTCCCCATCAGTCTCTGCGTGGTACGCAGTACCAAAGTTAAGTTGGGTTCCCAATGCCTCTTGGAAACTCGTCCAAAATCGTCTAGTAAATACCGATCTTTGATCGAATATAATCCTCTTAGGCATGCCATGCAGCCTCACAATCTCACTGATGAAAACTCTATCTATGTCAGGTGCCATATACGTCGTATGCATAGGAATAAAATGAACACTCTTCGTCAGAGTGTTGACTACTATAAAGATCGAGTGATGTCTCCTTGCCATTAGTGGAAATACAACAATAAAATCCATCGAAATAACCTCCCATTTAGATTCTAGAATAATGGGTGGCTATAGTAATCCTGCTGGATGTCTACGTTCAACCTTTACCTGCTAACATTCTAGACATCTAGCCACATAGTTGACTATAATTTCCTTCAGTCCCTTCCAGAAGAAGAAGGGTTTAAGTTAAGCCCTCATCTTTGTGACTCCTGGGTGAGCCATGTACACTCCTCTATGAGCCTCATTTAGGATCAAACTCCTGAACCCGTCATTCGGTGGTACGTAAATCCAATTTTTAAACCTCAATAACCCATCTTCATCAAATTCAAATCCTTCAAATCTTGGTACCATCATTTTGTTTTGTTTGATAAAACCCTCGACTTCTGTGTACCAGTCATCGTCACAATGTATAGTTAGAATCTTTTCACGTATATTCATCTGAAGAGGCCACACTGAAAATATGTGTGGTCTCTGACTTAATGCATCTGCCACTCAATTCATTGTTCCTTTTATGTAAGTAATCTTGAAGTCATACTCGCTAACCAATTCTGACCAACGTTGTTGTCACGTGTTCAGGTCGCTTTGCATAAGGATGTGATGTAGTCCACAGTGATCCATATTTAGTTCAATTTTTAAGCCAACAAGGTAGTGTCTCCAAACCTTCAAGGAATATACGATGGATAACAACTCCAAATCGTGCGTCACGTAGTTCTCCTCATGACTTCTTATTTTCCTCGAGATGTAAGCGATCACTTGACAGTCTTGCATCAAGACTCTGCCTAATCCTTCCTTGGATGAGTCAGTGCATAACCAAGAAGTCTGCATCCATGTCAGGGACCTTTAGTATCGGTGTCATTGTCAACAGCTCCTTGAGCCTCCTAAAATCTTCCGCGCATTTCTCGGTCCAAAAAAACTTCTTGTTCTTCTTCTGCAACTCTCTGATCAGATTTTCTATCTTCAAAAATCCCTCGGCAAACCATCGATAATATCTGGCTAAACCTATGAAGCTACGTACTTCTGGGACGTTCTTTGGCACAGGTTATTCCATAATAGCCTTGACCTTTGTTGGATCCACGATGATACCTTTGTTGGAGATGACATGCCCTAAGTAGTGAATCTTCAATTGATAAAATGAGCATTTGGACAACTTCCCATACAATTTGTGCTCTCGCAGACCCTGTATTACCAAGCACAAGTGCTCTTCATGCTCCTCCATCGTTCGAGAGTAAATCAAAATATCGTCAATGAATACTTGGATGAGCTTGTCCAAGTACTCATGGAACACCCTGTTTATCAAACACATAAATACCCCTGGGGCGTTTGTTAGTCCAAACGGTAAAATAGTAAACTCGTAATGTCCAAACCTCATCTTAAAGGTAGTCTTAGTGATTTCATCCACTTGATCTGTAACTGGTGATACCCTGATCACAAGTCGATTTTTTAGAACACTATGGTGCCCTTCATTTGATCGAATAGATCATCAATCCTTGGCAATGGATATTGATTCTTCATTGTTTCCTTGTTCAATTGACTGTATTCAATGAAGATCCTCCACGACCCACCCTTCTTTCATATGAAAATAAAATGCGCACCCCACGGTGACACACTTGGACGTATCAGTCCCAGGTCCAACAACTCCTTCAGTTGCATTCTCAACTCCTGTAACTTCGGGGTCGACATCCAATAAGGTGTTCTAGCTATCGGTTCAGTCCGCGGTTTTAGGTCTATAGTAATCTCCAATTCCTCTACAACGACATCCTAGGTAACTCCTCCGGAGATACGTTTACAAACTCTCTCACCAATGGAAGGTGTTATATCCCTTACGCTACTCCCTTCTTGTTTATTGCAAGGATCACATAAATCTTACATCCCTTGTGCATGCTCTTCCATAGAGGAAACGAAGAGATGAACCTCAGGGAAACTCCCTGGTTCCACCCTAAAATCATGCATCTCTTTCCCTCATCATCTACTGAGCTCAACCATTTCGTTTACAATTGATTTTCGCCTCATGCAATTTCGACGAGTCCATACCGATCACAATGTCATAAGATACTAAGATCCTAACGTACAGGTTGGCCCTGGTGACAAACTCTCCCAGGTTGAGGGTGCATCCCATAAACTTTCCTCTAACCTTATGTTTGGCTCCAGATTCCATCTCTATGAAGCTAAACTCATCTTGTTCGACTGCCTTTACTTTAATCCTTTTTAACGTTGCACCAGAATGGAAAGTCTCGGTAGCACCGAGATCAATCAAATACTAAGTGTCTGGTCGACGACGATACCTGAGGTCTTGAGCACAATCGATTGGTTCTCTTCCTGGAGGTTATTCAATGCTTTATGATTCCGATGGGCCTTGCCCAAATCTCCCATGGTAGTGGGTCCGACTGATCGAGATTGTAATGATCCTCATATTTACAACAACAACAAAAATTGTTTATATAATTTCTTGGTAGAAAAGGGTTCTAATTAAGAAACCCTGTCGTCACCTTGGTTATGAAACTTTGTACTAACCTTTTCTTCAAAAATCTAACATAAAATCCTTTCTACAACTCCTAAATTTCTACTTACCACAAGATTCCCTATTTATATCAAGAGTGGAAAGTTATAAGGAAAGGTCCCAAAGACTTTCGAAAACCTCCTTCTGCTTTTAATCTTTACCCATATATATATACTATGTATTTAAAGGGTACTTTTACAATGCATGCTGGAAATCACTTTTAAATAATACAAGAATACCAAGTTTACGCACAAATCCACTTGTGGGTGTTATCCTAGGTAGATTTAACTGGTACTTAGCCATAATAGAAATGGGTCGGGTTTTCTCTTTTCTCTTACACCAGGTAGCTAACCTAACTACCAAGTCCTGGTTATATTGTGGTTCTTGGAATCAATGGTTGACTATAAAGAAAGAGCTAGATCCGAAAGCGAGTGAAAATTTGACAGCTAGGATCTAACTGATGTCTTAGATTTACACAGAGGGAGAGAATGGTTCAACCCGATTTATGACAATGTCAAATTGAAACTATTCTTTAAGTGGAAGAGGAGGTATATTATCGTAAAAGTTAAATCTCTGTAGCTTCAATAAATGGACGCCCTGCGATTCCCTTTGTATTTACTGGGCCCCATACCCGAGGTGTCACTCTCACTCTGCCACTATCACATGGATACCCATCCTCCACACTCCTTGCATTTACTACAAGGCATCAAGGTGACGCTTAGGGTTCGAAGTAGGTTTACAGTTTTATCATTCCTGAGTTTTCTTTTTTTCGAAGAGGTTCTGCCTACCCCAAATTTCAGAGGATAAGTTTGTGAGTGATAAAGGTTGCTCCATACTGTAATTAACAGTGTGACTGAGACCCTGGTAAGTTCTTTTTAAACCTAGTACCGAGATATCTAATAAGGTGATGTACTCTTCAGAAATAATGTTAAGTATTCGATTGTTCTGTCTGTTATTGTCGTATCGTTTTCACACTTGTTGTGTTATTCCTTGTGGGAAGTTTCTCTACAATCCCTTTCGAGGTCACCCTTAATATTGAAAAAAAATGGTTCCTCCCTGAGATTGTCATTATTCCTTCTATGGTCAGATGATTCAGATCCCTCTGTAGTAGTTACCAGAATCTTTTGGAGTTAGGGTTGCTCGAAAGGATTCATCATATCAAAAGTAAGTGATGGGATTTCATTTAACTGAGGGAGTTAGAGGTCTTACGAAAAGTCTCCCTATGAACTTCTTTAAGTCCTGGTATAGAAGTCAACTTGTTTTCGTTGTTCCTATTACCTTTCTTCCTCAAAGAATCTCATGGAGATAGGTTTTCCCTATGCATAGTTCATAGATGTAGACTCTTTCTGTTTGGGTAGGGTAAGATGTATAATTTTCTTTTATTTACCTCTCCTATAATGGATGGAGTCGTCATTCTGTAGTTCTGTCAAACCCTCGACTGGTTTTCCTCTTACCGTGGTTATCTTCTATTTTCGGGACACTTGAATATTATAAAGGAAATTCCTATGGCATGTAACATTTCCTGTGTGTAATGAAACCATGTTCTCTTGATGGAGGTGATTTATTTCCGTCATTTTCATACCTTAACGTGATGACTCATCTATTCCTACTGATACTGTTGGTTATGTATATATATTCGTTACAGATTTGGTTCGGGACTGATTTAAACTTAACTCTTTAATCATGTCCATATTCTGTATGAAACGTCTGTGTTATTACTTCAACTTTGTTCTTGTGGAAACTTTGTACAGATTACAAGTTAAGGGTTTCATCTATGAAAACTTGTTATTGTCACTAATGGTGGGCTTTGTTATTGTGAGGACCCATCAGAAATTATATAGCACCCTCCCCTCTCGGCTCGAAAATTTATACAAACAACAGGCGATGGGGCAAGGTTTGGAACCCATGCCTCAAAAGATAAATGTATTTTTGAAAGGGAAATCATTGGTTTAACTTTTATCATCTTATTCCAAGTAATTTTCTTTTGGTACTTAATCCTTGACTAAAAACTAATATTTACAGGATTTGTTTCTTTGCAGGGTCTCCATCTGTGCTATTTCTTGGACACCCGTCACTGACTCCTGCACAAAAGGTATTTGGATTCTGACCCTCTCATATCTTGGGCTAACTTCACAGGTTCTAGCATCATCCAAGGAGATCGTGATTCAACTAGCTTTGTTATAATTAGTTCTATGTCTACTGTAATGTTTGTTGGAGTAAACCCTTGGGGTCATTTTTCCATTAATGGTGTTGCGCCAGTTCCTGTATAAGTATTGAGTCTGTAATTGAATATAGATCTGATCAACTATGTAATATACTTTTTCTTTAATTATTGAAAGGCGTTCTTGACCGAATTTACTCCGAAAGATAATCTATGTTAAAGTGTCTCTATCTTTCGATTTCAAACACCGTACTTTTTATTTGTGCACTTGACTCTGTACTATGCCATTGGCCTATTCCATTACAGAAAGAGAAAAGTTTCCCATAGCTTAATAATTGAGTTACTAATATATTTTGGTCTACTAAATTTGTTTTACGTTGAATGAAGTACATTGGCTATTACTTTAGCTAGAGTATTCCAACTCCGATGAATTTAATTTATACTTACAGTTGTAGGTCTGTCGAAGGTTCCTCATATTCAGAATATAGAAAGAATTCCTATTAATATATACATATATATTTCTATATGCGTAATGGTTTATGTAGACCTAGGGTTTTGTATTTCATTGTAATGCATGCCAATAGGAAAGAACTTCTATATATATATATACATAATTGTTCATGTAGACATTAGGTTTTGTATTTCATTTGTGAATTTGAAGTTACATTTACAGAAATATACTTATTCCAATATACACATAGAGTATTTCTCAAACTGTTCATGCTCAGATGATCATACCAGGAATTTTGACATAAAGGAAATGCCTCTGTTATAACAAAAATCTAGTTTCAGAAATTGGTTACTTCCAGAATTAAATCACACCAATCTATCGCATAACCTAATAAGTAAAATAAATTCTAAATTGCATACAAAATCTAATCCAATTATAAAGAGCCATTCAGATTATTGTATCCATATGGACTTTTAAGGATTGTGTTACACGTGTAATCTAATTCACTCCACAAAGATAGAAATAATTCAATTTAGACACAACAAGTACCTTACATCAGATATATGTTCATTCAAATAGAGAAGGAAAAAGAGTTACATATCTGAACGAGTTTGCGGGAAATCAAAGGGAACAACAATGTTCCTTCCAATCGTAGAACAAGGCAGCCAAATCACTTGCCCGATTCACCCCCTAGCCTGACCATGAATCCATGAGGGAAAACTTGGAATCTCCCCTTCAACAATATTTCCTCTATATGTGATCCTCTCCTTGCCTCACACTCAATATTCAGTGTTCATAACAACAAGTATACAATAATTCTTTTCTTTCCCAGCATACTCGGCAGCGTCCTGCCTCCTCACATATGCCATATATCAAAAAACAAAATCCTTTTTTCCTAGGTCTTTTTCCCTCCCTTGGGAATTTTTACATCTTTCCAAATCCCTGATTTTCAGGGGCTGCCAATGGCCAAATCCCTAATTTTCCACTTGTAGCAATCAACCCAGGGGTAGTTCCAACATTTTCCCCACTCATGGAGTCATGGTCAGCTGAATTTAACATGGTTGTTCCATTTATCCTCCTGCAAGAAATAAGACAATATTCTTTTTTCATACAAGTGTCATAATAAAATAGCTAGTTGGGTCAAATCAGGTCTTTTCCCAACAATCATAATAATTAATTACATTTCATCAAATTCGAAATTCGAAATTTCCATAAATGGAAATTTTTTTCCAAATTTGAATTTATCAAAAACGAAAATAATTCTAACAATTTTCGAATTACAAAAATACTTTATTTTTGGGGATGTCACATCCTTTCCCCCTTCATTAAAAAAATGTCCTCAGTGTTCATTGCTTTCTTGGAACAGAATTGGATGAGATTTCTGCAAATCTCCCTCCAACTCCCAAGTGGCCTCCTCAGGGCTAAAGTGCTTCCATTCCACCTTTACTTGAGCATTGACTCCGTTCCAAAGTGTTATTTCTCTGTGGTCTAGAATACGCAGGGGTTCTGCCTGGAACTTGCCTTCTGGTTCCACCTGCACCAGGTTCCAATTGATCATATGAGTAGGATCATGAACATAATTTTTCAACAATGATACATGAAATACGTTATGAAATTTTAAATTATATGGAAGTGCAAGTTGGTATGCCATGGGTCCAATTTGCGCTAGTATCTCGAAGGGCCCACAAAACCTGGGTGTCATCTTGGCACAGTTCTCGAGTTTGAGTGAACACACTTGGGTTTTAACTTTAAAGTACACATGATCTCCCACTTGAAAATCCAAGTGTCTTCTTTTCTGTCTATCATGTGCCTCTTTCAAGTTCTGTTGTACTTTTCTTACCATACCTTCCATTTCTTGGAGCATCTCTGGTCCAACCATAAGTCTGTCAAATGGATTGTCCCAACTAATTTGAGTCGTACAGTTCCTTCCATATAGTATCTCAAAGGGGCTTAGCTTAGCCGAAGTTTGATACCCATTGTTATATGAAAAGTATACCAGGTGTAGGTAGTCTTTCCACTTGCTTGGTTTTGTTCTTACATACATGCATAGCATATCCTCTATGATTTGGTTTGTTCTTTCAGTTTTTCCATCTCTTTGTGGATGATAACTCGTACTGAAATTCAAATTAGTATTGATCCCTGCAAATAATTCTTTTTAGAAAGAAGATGTAAATTTTATGTCTCTATCTGAAATCACCATTTTAGGAATACCATGCAGTCTAAAAATTTCTTTCATAAATATTTTTGCAATATTTATAGCTTTAAAAGTAGACTTTACAGGAATAAAGTGTGCAAGCTTATTGAGTTTATTGATTACAACCATAATAGAGTCATTATGTTTCTGAGTTTTTGGCAAAACTGTAATAAAGTCTAGCGATATGGTCTCCCATTACCATTCTGGTACTGGCAATGGTTGTAGTAGGCCGACTGGATGATGGTGTTCGGCCTTAAATTACTGACAATATTGGAACCTAGCCAAATATTCTGTTGTTTCTCCCTTCATATTAGGCCAACAAAATAGTTTTCTAAGTGTTGTTATTGTTTTCCGGTATCTTGGATGACCAAAATACGGTTTCTTATGCACTTCATCCAAGATTGTTATCTTTAATTCTATCGAGTCTGGTATGTAAAGTCTGTTTTTAAATCGTAATAGTACATTTTTGTGGATACTCAGATCTGGTTTATCTACGTTTTCAGTACTGTTTTGTAATTCTGTAATTATTTTAGTGTAATTTTCGTCGTTAACACCTGTTGTCCTTATTCTCTGTTCCAAGTCACTTTCTGCTCTACTGACATTTATTTCAAATAACTCATGGACTCTTCTACTTAGGGCGCCTTCTACCTTATTCTCCTTACCCTTGATATGTCTCACCTCAAAGTCGAATTCACTCAAGAAGGATAGCCATCTTGATTTCCTTACATTAAGATCTGGCTGACTAAACAAATATTTCACTCCACTATTATCTGTCAGTAATAGAAATTTTCTTCCCGTGATTTAGTGTCGCCACATTTTTAAGATGTGTATTACTGCTTCCAATTCTAAGTCATTAGTGACGTAGTTTCGCTCATGTTCTTTTAATTTCTAGGACTCATAACAAATCGTGTTTCCTTCCTGAGTTAGGGAACCACCTAGTCCTTCTTTACTCGCATCAACACAGATGATACAATCTTTATCTAGGTCTACTACCTTCAAGATGGGTGCAGTTGTCAATAACTCCTTCGGCTTGTTAAAACTATCTTGACACTTCTACGACTAGTTAAACTTGTTCCCTTTCTTTTGTAATGACGTGATAGGGTAAGATATTTTGGAAAACCCCTCTATAAATCTGCGATAATATCCAGTGATCCCCATGAATGACCGGATATCCACTACATCCTTAGGTACCATCCATTCCATGATGGATTTTATTTTCTCAGGGTCGACTACGATGCCTTCTGCTGAAATTACATGTCCTAGGTATTGTACTTTCTTTTGATAAAAATCACACTTATCAAATTTGGCGTATAGTTTGTGTTTCCTCAAAGTTTGAAAAACTATCCTTAAGTGTTCTTCATGTTATTCCTACATTTTAGAATAGACCAAAATATCATCAATAAGTACTAGTACGAACTTGTCTAAATACTGACTGGAAATACTGTTCATCAGGCACATAAACGTGGCTGGTGCGTTAGTGAGTCTGAAAGGTATGACGACGAATTCGTAGTGTCCATATCTTGTTCAAAAGACTATTTTGTTTATGTCCTCCTCTTTTATCCTAACTTGATGATAACCAGATCATAAATCCATCTCTGAAAAGATCTTGGCCCTACCTACTTGATCGAACAGATCATTTATCCTAGGTAAGAGGTATTTGTTCTTAATTATCATTTTGTTCACTTTCCCGTAATCGATACATAGTATTAGAGTTCCATCTTTATTTTTCACAAAGAGGAATGGTGCTCCCCATGGTGAAACACTCAGTTGGATATACTCTTTGTCCAATAATTCCTGCAACTGTATTTTTAATTCTGTCAATTCTGGTAGACTCATTCAATGAGGTGCTTTTGAGATGGTTGTTGAACCAGGTAGTAGGTCTTTGGAGAAGTCTATTTACCTTCTAGGGGGTAATTATGTTATTTCATCAACAAATACATATCTGAATTCACATAGGACAACAAATTCTTTGAGGTTGGGCTTATCTTCTTTTTCTAATAGATTCGTTATTTGAATGGCATAAACTTGATAACCCTTCCTCATGCATTTCTTGAATTTCATTGTTGTGACTTGTCTAACAGATACCAGTTTTGGTATACCTTGGGTTGTTCTAGTAGTGTAAAAATCATCTTTATAATCGAGTGTCTTTGTATAACAATCTAGAACTACTTTGTGCTTTTCCAACCAATCCATTCTGATAATCATATCGTAAGATCCTAGTGGAAGAATATTCAAATTTGTTTTTATGTTATGACCATCTAAACTAAATTAAAAGTTAGAAATAAAGTCAACCAATTTCCTTTTAGTTCCTATTGCTAACTGTACTAGCCATGATTTTGCGTGTTTCATCCTCTTAAGTTTATTTGACTCTACTACTCTAGGAGTGATATAACTTAACGTAGTTGTAGGATCAATTAAAACATAAATTTGGGAGTTATTGATTTTACCTTCAATTTCCACCATAGAGGACTGGTGGTCAGCTTGCCGACCATCAATGGCTGCATTAATTCAATGCATGATTCTGCCTACATCACCCAGCGTCGAAGCTTCCTGCAAATTATGAACAACAGTTATGTTTGTTGTGTTTAAACATGGACAATTCCTCTTGAGATGAGGTTCTCCACATTCCCAACATTTTAACGGTTCCCATGGGTTATCCCAAAACTTCTTTGTTCCCAAGCTTACTGGTTTACTACCGCCTTGTGTGATTGGATGGGTTGAGTCAAAATATTTTCTAGGAAATCTTTTTGCTACATTCCGATAAGGATTCGACTGGTATCCCTTCTTTTGCTGGTTCATTCGGTCTTGTTTCTTATCCTTCCAATCCTTGGGAACTTTGCCCACTATTTGTACTAGCCGTAACACATTCGTTCTTTTCTGAATACTTCACTCAAGGACTTGGGGTTGTCAAACTCAATTCTATCCCTATAGGACTGTGGTAAACAACTTAGGAACCACTGGATTTTTACCTTGTCCTCCTAGATATAAGGTACGCACCTTAGTATTTCCAGGAACTTGTTTATAAGATCCTCCATTGTCATTTGACAAAGTCGTAACTCATAAAACTCTTTGGTTTTCCTCTCATAGTATCTTTCATATAGGTATTGTTTCTTGAAATATTTATTAAAGTCATACCACTCCATCTGTTTCTCTTTTAATCCCTTGGCCAATTTCATATCTTGCCACTAGATGTTGGCTTTTCCCTTCAGATTGTAAATGGCCATTCTGACCTTCATGTTGCTTGAATAGTTATATATATGGAAATATTTTTTGATTTCTAATAACCATGTCTCAACTTCCTCTCATGTTCTATATTCTCCATCAAAGGTAGCTGGCTTAATTTTCTTAAATTCTCCTTCAAGGTGGTCTACTTGTTTTCTCTTTCTGTTTGGTTTTGTATTGTCCTCAGTTGAAGGTGTACCTTCAGATGAACTGTCTCATTTTTCTGATTCAAGTCCATAGTTCTTGGAAGCCCTCTTTTTAACCTCTTCATCATTATTATCGTCTTTTGGGATTTTCTTTGTCACTATACTGGGCATTAGAACTTCATTTATTTCTTGTTGTCCCTGCTGAGCTTTCTTAAGTTTTTCATTGTCGGCTTTGAAAACCTGCAGCTCAATGATGAGATTCCTCATTGTTTCGATAACTTTAGTAGGTGAGATTCTGTCACTATTCTATCTATGATTTTCAGGGAGTCTTTGTTCAAGATTCCCATCGATTCTAATTTCCCCATCATCCTGTGCTGCCATGTTTAACACAAAACATAAAGGTTTTTCTGTTTGTAATAATAAACGTTTTTTAGTTTTTCATAAATAGAATTAGATGTGTAAGTAAATCAGATGGCCATGTTAAAGGTCCAAGTGTTGTAACCTTTTCTCTGATACCATATGTAATGATCCTCATATTTACAAAAAAAAAAAAAATGTTTATATAATTTCTTGGTAGAAAAGGGTTCTAATTAAGAAACCTTGTCGTCAACTTGGTTATGAAACTCTATACTAACCTTTGCTGCAAAAAAATAACATAAAATCCTTGCTACAACTCCTAAATTTCTACTTACCACAAGATTCCCTATTTATATCAAGAGTGGAAAATTATAAGGAAAGGTCCCCAASACTTTGGCAAACCCCCTTCTGCTTTTAATGTTTACCCATATATATATATATATATATATATATATATATATAGACWACGTATGTAAGGGGTAGTTTTACAATGCATGCTGCAACTCACTTTTAAATAACACAAGAATACCAAGTTTACACACAAATCCACTTGTGGGTGATTTCCTAGGTAGCTTTAACTGGTACTTAGTCTTAATAGACATGGGTCGGATTTTATCTTTTCTCTTACACCAGACAGCTAACCTAACTACCAATTCCTGGTTGTATTGTGGTTCTTGGAATTGGTGGTTGACTGCAAAGAAAGTGCTAGATCCAAAACTTGGTGAAAAGTTGACAGCTAGGATCTAACTGATGTCTCAGATTTACACAGAGGGAGAGAATGGTTCAACCTGAGTTATTACGATGTCAAATCGAAAGAATTCTTTAAGTGGAAGAGGAGGTATATTGTCGTAAATGTTAAAGCTCTGTAGCTTCAATTAATGGCTGCCCTGCAATTCCCTTTTTATTTACTGGGCCCCATACCTGAAGTGTCACTCTCACTCTACCACTGTCACATGGATACCCTTCCTCCATACTCCCTACATTTACTACAAGGCATCAAGGTGACACTTAGGGTTCGAAGTACGTTTACAGTTTTATCATTCCTGAGTTTTCTTTTTTCAAAGAGGTTCTACCTACCCCAAATTTCAGAGGCTAAGTCTGTGAGTGATGAAGGTCGCTCCATAGTGTAATTAACAATGCGACTGAGACCTTGGTAAGTTCTTCTTAAACCCAGTACCGAGATAGCTAATAACGTGATGTACTCTTCAGAAATAATGTTAAGTATTCAGTTGTTATGTCAGTTACTGTTGTATCTTTTTCATGCCTATTGTGTTCTTTCTCGCGAGAAGTTTTTCTGCAATCCCTTTCAAGGTCACCCTTAGTCTTGGAAAAAAATGGTTCCTCCCTGAGATTGTCATTATTCCTTCTATGGTCAGATGATTCAAATCCCTTTGTAGTAGTTACCAAAATCTTTCGGAGTTAGGGTTGCTCGAAAGAATTTGTCATATCACAAGTAAGTGATGGGCTTTCATTTAACTGAGGGAGGTAGAGGTCTTACGAAAAGTATCCCTGTGAACTTCTTAAGTCATGGTATATAAGTCGACTTGTTTTTGTTGTTCCTATTACCATTCTTCTTCAAAGATTCTCACAGAGATAGGTTGGCCCTATGCATAGTTCATAGGTGTAGACTTTTTCTATTTGGGTAGGGTAATATGTTAAACTTTCTTTTAGATTAAGGAGCGATTTTATAATTCCTCTACCTCTCCTGTAATGGATGCAGTCATCATTCTGTAGTTCTATTAGACCCTCGACTGGTTTTCCTGTTACCAAGGTTATATTTCATTTCCTGGACACTTGATTATTATAAAGGAAATTCCTATGGCATGTAACATTTTGTGTGTGTAACGAAACCATGTTCTCTTGACGGTGGTGATTTATTTCCATCATTTGCATACCTTAACGTGATGACTTGACTCTTACTGCTGATAATGTTGGTTATGTATATATATTCGTTACATATTTGGTTCATAACTAATTTAAACTTTACTCTTTAATCGTGTCCATATTCTGTATGAAAAGTTTGTGTTATTACTTCAACTTTGTTCTTGTGGAAAATTTGTACAACTTACAAGTTAAGGGTTTCATCTATGAAAACTTGTTATTGTCACTAATGGTGGGCCTTGTTATTTCGAGGACCCATCAGAAATTATACAATGCCCTCCTCCCTCAGCCCAACCATTTAGATGAACAACAGGCGATGGGCCAAGGTTTTGAACCCACACCTCAAAATATAAGTGTCTTTCTGAAAGGGAAATCATTGGTTCAACTTTTATCATCTTATTGCAACTACTTTTCTTTTGGTACTTAATCCTTGACTAAAAACTAACTTTTACAGGATTTGTTTCCTTGCAGGGTCTTCGTCTGTGCAATTTCTCAGACACCCGTCACTATCTCCTGCACAAAAAGTATTCGCGTTCCGACGCTCTCATATCTCCGGCTAAATTTACAAGTTCTAGCATCATCCAAGGAGATGGTGATTCAACTAGCTCTGTTATAATTAGTTCTGTGTTTACTGTAATGTTTGTTGGAGTAAACCCTTGGGGTCATTTTTAAATTACTGGCGTGACGCCAGTACCTGTATAAGTATTGAGTCTGTAATTGAATACAAATCTGATCAACTATGTAATATACTTTTTCTTTATTATTGAAAGGCGGTTTTGACCGAATTTACTCGAAAAGATAATCTATGTTAAAGTGTCTTTGTCTTTCAATTTCGAACATTTTACTTGTTATTTGTGCACTTGACTCTGTACTATTCCATTGGCCTATTCCATTACAGAAAGAGAAAAATTTCCCATAGATTAATAATGGAGTTACTGCTATATTTTGGTTTACTGAATTTGTTTTACGTTGAATGAAGTACATCGACCGTTTATTTTACTAGAGTATTCCAACTCGGATGAATTTAATTTATACTTGCATTTGTAGGTCTGTCGAAGGTTCCTCATATTCAGAATATCGAAATAATTCCTATGAATATATACATATATATTTGTATATGCATAATGGTTTATGTAGACATAGGGTTCTGTATTTCATTGTAATGCCTACCAATAGGAAAGAACTTCTATATATATACGTAATTGTTCATGTAGACATTAGGTTATGTATTTCATTTGTGAATCTGAAGTTGCATTTACAGAAATATACTTATTTCAATATACATATAGACTAGTTCTCAAACTGTTCATGCTCAGATGATCATACCAGGAATTTTGACATAAAGGAAATGCCTCTGTTATAACAAAAATCTAGTTTCAAAAATTGGTTACTTCCAGAATTAAATCACACCAATCCATCCCATAACATAATAAGTAAAATAAATTCTAACTTGCATACAGAATCCAATCCAGTCATAAAGAGCGGTTCAGATTCTTGTATCCATACAAACTTTTAAGGATTGCGTTAGACCTGTAATCTAATTCACTCCACAGAGATAGAAATAATTCAATTTAGACACAACAAGTACCTTACATTAGATATACAATCATTCAAATAGAGAAGGGAAAAGAGTTACATATCTGAACGAGTTCACGGGAAGACAAAGGGAACAACCACGTTCCTCCCAACCATAGAAAAAGGAATCCAAATCACTTTCCCGATTAACCCCCTAGCCTGAACATGAATCCATGAGGGAAAACTTGGAATCTCCCCTTCAACAATATTTCCTCTATGTGTAATCCTCTCCTTGCCTCACACTCAATATTCAGTGTTCATAACAACAAGTATACGGTAATTATTTTATTTCCCAACATACTCGGTAGAGTCCTGCCTCCTCACATATTCCATATATCGAAAAACAAAATCCTTTTTTCCTAGGTCTTTTTCCCTCCCTTGGGAATTTTCACATATTTCTAAATCCCTGATTTTCAGGGGCTGCCAATGGCCAAATCCCTTATTTTCCACTTGTAGCAATCAACCCAGGGGTAGTTCTAACATGTTCCCCACTCATGGAGTCACTGTCAGTTGAATTTAACATGGTTGTTCCATTTGTCCTCCTACAATAAATAAAACAATATTATGTTTTCATACAAGTGTCATAGTCAAATAGCTAGTTGGTTCAAATTAAGTCTCTTCCCACCAGTCACAATAATTAATTACAATTCATCAAATTTGAAATTCGGAATTGCCATAAATGGAAAAAAAAATCCAAATTCAAATTTACCAAAAACAGAAATAATTCTAACAATTTTTGAATTACAAAAATAATTTATTTTTGGGGATGTCACAGAGATGCGCTAGTCCTCTTCACTAGGCAGTCACACTGGAAATGTGGCTCCCCACATTCCAACATACTTTATTTGGTCCAGTAATCCTGGTACCTGAAGTAGAAGCTGAATTCCAATGGTAAGGCCAACACCAACTTGTTGACCTTATGTTTCTTGGTGAGGGTTTGAAATAGACCGAAGCAGCTCCAAAAATGGTCCTCATACTCAGCACCGTGCGACTACCTTGTTGCAAGGCGTCAAACTCGTTGAGCTGACTCTCAACGGATTCCTCAGAAATATACCTCTCCTAAAACCATCCCTCGAACAGTTCTCATGACACGTCGTCGATGGCCATGTTCAAAAGTGGCAGGAGCCTCTTCTGCCATAAAAGAGCGCTCCCCTTCAGTCGAAATACCACCACGCGAACCTTCATGTTGTAGGTCATAAACGCGAAGTGTGAAGCACAACGTCTTTCTCTACAACCATGCCTCGACGACACAGTCATTTGTGACACTTGTGGGCTCGAGAACTCAACTTTCTCGAGTTCTTGATGGATGCTAACGGTACTAGCTAGGGCACGTGGACCCTCAAAGGTACAAGTGCCCCGACCTCATCTTAGTATCTAAGGAGAATCAAGGCCCTTGACATTACCTAGGAGGGCCTTGTCATACCATCATCATACCTTAATAAAAGTGATCCAAGTTGAAGGACTTTGCCTTCACCCTTGGGGTTAGAATCCGAGGGTGCGAAAACCTCTACAGGCATTGCACCTCCTTCCACGACACCACATTGCAAACCTCTGAGGTTTCCTCTAAACGAGATCACCAGATGAACTCGTTAAATTTTTAAGAAGTGTTAGGTTTATACTCAAAGGTTTACCACAGTGGAAGTCATGGCGATCCATAGTCCCAGGGTTGAACCCGCTCTGATACCATATGTAACAACCCTCCTTCTATACGACTACAAGTGAAGTATAAGTTAATTTTTTTTTTTGTTAAAAGGTAAGAAGGAGATGAAAAAAACCATTTAACCACGCCACTTACGAAAAATGCAAGAACGCAGTCCAAGAAACCATAAACTATGACTTCGCGCACTGGCACAAGAGAAACTGGGTGAAAAGTGCATAGAAAAACAAGGAGAAATGACTACCTTCTCGACGCAAACATGAACACACCTACAAGCTAAGGGAAAAAATCCCCATCCCAACACAATGACCTTGATGAACAAGGACTAGAACCTCAAGGCACGCGAATCCTACACCTGAAGGCATTACAACCCAACGACGACAAAACTGCAACGAGAAAACGTGCACAATGGGTAGCACTGATTTCGACCAGGTTATTGTTCTCCTGTGGTCATTAGGGCGCACAATGATCCCCTCATTAGGGATCATGTCGTCACAAGGCGATGGGCATGACAGTGACCAAAGAACATTACACACAAGTAGACCAAAATCCCAAGAAATTTTAACGTCCTGGGAGACCAAATTAACAACTAGCCACATGACGACTAACTTAAGTACCCAACGAAAAGTCAACAAGGCATAAGGGATTTCACACGACAACAACCTTCTTACAACAGACTAAAATTTCTTTGTGCGACAAGTCTATTGTAGCCCTACATCATTTTGTACACATTAATTACGTCGAAAGGCGTATACCTATTGATAATGGGAAGATTTAATAGGGGTTTAGTGCTTAATAAGTTTTTTATGGACAAGATTAAATATGGCTGGAATATTCTTAGTAGTCACACAAAATAAATGGTTGTGATTTCAATCATTAACTTCCTAGCTATTATAAAGACATC
>ML840723.1:103883-121747 GCA_009831015.1 Picea engelmannii | reverse complement strand
GTATATATAGGAGACTAGGAGGTATAATGGCATAAAGCCGACATAATTAAAATAACATTACTAATCTAAATTACAACTAATGGCCTAAAGCCGACATAAATAAAATAGCATTACTAATCTAATATGCCCCAATTAAGGGGTAATGAGCCAACATTAGGGCTTAACAGAGTATGAGGTGGATTGGGGAAATAATTATGGGCATAGGGTTCTTAACATATCAAGGGTTTGTATTTTCTCATTTATGGGTGCCATTGTGGAGGGTGTGTTGTTGCATCCTTCATTTGCAATGCAACATTTTTCCGAGCCCTTGCCTTTAATTTATTATGGTTTGAACATTGATTGCTACATGCAATGCAAAGTAAAAAGAACTGCAATGCTACTTGAAGTTAGGAACACATTGAGTGCCATATGCAATGGAAAGTAAAGTACATTGCAAATGCATTCCCCCATCAAGCGGATCATTTATTAATTATGTGTTTTAAAAGATCCTTCATTTGATGGAGAAGTATTTCATTGTTCTCAAGACCTTAGGGTGAGCATCTGGAAGGATAATTTATGGCTTTTAACTTTTTACAGTTACAACACCTCTGGGCCTTTAACCCATTCTTCCCATGAAATGAGGTACAAGCCCTTCTTGGGGTCAATGATCCTAAAAACCCAAAATATGAGGAAATGGAGGGGAAGAAGTGTGGAAAGTGGTAAGTATGAGTGGGAATGGTACGATGACCCTTCAAGGAGACCCCTGAGTAGCAACCCTTTTCCGGAGGGTGACCTACTCAATAGGAAACCATGTCAACCACCAAATTGATATAAGGAAAAAGGTATAATTTCCAAGTAAATGTTTTATAATCAAGAAAGGAAAATTTGCAACACATTCAAATGATTCAAATATTAAAGTGACACTTACCATGAGACTGAAATTGTTACCTCATGAAGGAAGACTTGTTGTTTTCTGGTATCCAATCCAGTGTAGTGGATGTTGTTATGTTGAAATGATGATAATGACAAACTATGGTCGATGGAAAGGATTTACAGGCTGTGTCATGCATCAGGCTCCCGACACTCCATGTCTGCTACATGTGGACCTTGATACATCATCTCCTTAGTTACCCCTAGTCCTGGGGGCTAACATGCACGATTCATGATACTAAATCATGAATATTCCTTCGGGGAATCTTCATCAGATAGTATGATTGTCTTAGAACCTCCCGATAACATTCTTCCAACAAATCCTTTCTGATAACAGTGTTCATAAACACCTCTTTCGAGGTAAGCTCTTCGATGAAATTTCTCTAAAAACACTAGTCCGATAGCACTAGCCCAAGAGATTCCCTCTGAATACATTATTGAAGTTGTACTTTCTCCACCTGCTACAAGATGGAACCCATTCACATTGATTGTAGAGATAACGAGCAGATATTAAACACTTAAAACTAATTTGAAACCGTTAATTCTTATTGTTCAAAAAATTCAAAGTGCAAAGAGCTATGTGGAACCATTTGTCCAACTAACTGATATTTGTAGTGTGAAACAGTAAAAGTACTACTAGGTATGTGCACAATCAATTCATAAGTTGTTTTATTTCAGTTGTAATGCTTGGATAAACTTATTGTGAATGTGTATGGTACAAAAACTCGAGATAACACAATGTCGTGAACTCAGGCCAAAAGGGGAAAAATACCTCCAACGAGTGAACCTGCACCGAAAAAAATCCCAGATGAAATTTTTCTATCCGATACGAATTATTTCAATGGGATATAACATTGTCTGACATGGGACAAAATATACAATATTTTTAACACCGAATATTTCCCCTAGGAGGATGATGAAATATTAGTGTATCAGAATATCAAAAAGAGCAGGATATGTTCCTTAATTGCTCGTCTGATGCTATTTCCCTACAATGATACCTCGAGATGAGTGTTCTTCCATTTGGATGTTGATACGGCCACAATGGTTAATGAGCTAAGAGTTTTGATATCCTCTCTGAAACCATATGACATCCACATCATGTACCACCTCCAAGAACCCGATGTTTCCCTGAACAAGCAATTTCTAAAGAAATTTGGAGAATACCAGCCCAACTTTGTTGAATTCGTGGAGGATTGGTGGGGTGAAGAAATGGAATTTGCACAGAAAGACAACCAAACAGTCTCAATACAGTACCTAAAGAAACCCTATCAACTATCAGCCTCCATGATATGCATATTGTACGACGAGGAGACCTCTACACACTTTCATATGGAGTGGGAACCAATGGCATATTATGTGGTTGAGGAAAGACATGTCTTCAATTGGGCCCAAATCCTTACATTCAAAATTTTCAAAAATGCTAGAGAAGACCCAATATTGAAGAAGTCGGTTTTTTATATGTCTACCTATATAATAGATGTTATTTGTTCTTCAATATATTTTCTTGCTTTGGGATGGGAATGGAACCCTAGTCTACCACCTATACATATATATTTCTCATATTTGTGGGATATTAACTACAAGAAATACCTATATGATATCTATGAATATTTCCTACTTCCATTGTTTATTGTTATATTCAAGCACCAACCCCATAAGTTATATCAAGGATCCACAATAGCTCTTAAATACAATGGTGATTAGTATATAGGAAAATATTACACATATGTAAGGATATATGGATGTGCACAAGAACCACATCTCCTCCCTAAGTATGTCCCTGACAAATTGTTGGCTAGGGAAATTTCCTATCAAACTATGGAGGATGGAGTAACTTCCTTTTTGGCTGCAAGCTCCAAGAAACTCTAGCCCAAGCTCCCAATCAACGTGGGAATATTCACATTATTGAATATTCCACATGCCCAAAAGGAATCTACAAGATTAATGTTGGCACGGGGGAAGACCCAGGGTTCAATGCTACAACAACACACCAACAAAGCCCTAACTACTAGCCCTTTCGACAACACCTGCGAAGCAGATGAAGTCTCACCCAAGGTAGAGGCAAGGGTGTTTGTAAGACTCATGTGTCTACAACCTTAGCTAGGATACAGATCTGTGATTGTGCTACTTAATAAATCACTTAGCACTGTTAGTTCTACAATATCTAATCATTAATCACTTCGTTGATAAAACAGGGCTTCGCAACATTCACACTGTTAAGCACTTAACATCAATAGATAAGTCAGATCTAGTAGATCAAACACTAAGCACATTCATATGGATCAGATATAATATTCTCACATATCATTAGCACTAAGCATAAGCAAATCTATCCAATCATATCAAATCACTTAGCAAAGGAAGACTTAAACACATTAAGACAAGCATAAAGCATGACAACACAATGTTTACGTGGTTCACCCCCACCTTGGGGCTACGTCCACCAACTCTTCTTCTTTATTGTCTTCATTCAATCGATTACAAGAATAAAGTCATAAAAAACCCTTACTCCGCATAGGACATAAGATCTACGTAGCTCGTTATATCCTTCTTCCTTGTGTTGCAGCACTAAGTCGTCTATAGTCTCGCACAAGGACCTGCACTCAACCCTGCAGTCTTACACAGAATGCACAAAGCCCTGATCACATAGATCAAACTCTTGGCACTTAGCCTACATCACATAGATATACTATTTGACTACTTATTACATTTCCTATCCTTCTATTTATACATACAAAATAGGCCTAAACATGGGTAAACCCATGGGTTGACATCCCATTCCCATTACACATTCCCAAAAACCCAAAAAGGATCCAAAAGTGGGCCGAGATCCCGTCATCTATGCTTCGTCTTGCGCTCCTCCTTCGACAGGCTGTCGACGTCCCAAAATAGGTCAACATGACCAAGAAACTCCCAAAACTTGGTCAAGGGCCAACAAGCCCCCAACACTCACCTGTGACTCATCCCAAGTCACTCTGGTCTGCCTAGTTCTGCCTCGAACACCTCAAGCTTGGCTCGAGCTGCTTCGACTTGATGCTTTGATGTGGCCTCTTGTTCGGTGAACTCCTGGATCACTGCATCATTCAATGGACCTTCTAGGTGTTGTTGTTTTGTGATGATGACCTGTTCTAGTTCTACTCCTTGGATCTCGATCTTTGTAAACAACAATCATGCCTTATCTTGTACTAGTTGGAGTCGTTGAATTATCTCCATCACATTGCTTTGGATCATATGGATCTATTGCTGGGTTCTGTGCTTCTCGTGAGACCTCTTCATTATGTCTATGGTCAATAGGGACTTCAACTGCGCCTAAAATGTGTCTGCGTGCTACTTCACTTCCTGGAGCTGTGACTCCAGCGCCTGTAATTTTGGGTTCTTAGAGAGGTTTTCATATGTCTAGGTGCTCTGGTTACTTAGTTGCTTGCATTCCAAGGCAAGATATTTTAATCTGTCAACTGCGCTGCGGGCAGTTTCTTCCCTTAGGTCTCTTACATATTGAGGGGTCTCGGGCATAGTGCAGAGCTCCAAGTCTGTTGTGCAGTGTTGGAGCTATTGGATTACCTTTTCAAGTTGTGCCACCTGCTGGGGAATTCTCTCTTCGGTCTTTAATTCGAAAACTATCACAGATCAAAGTGCTTTGTTGACCATTTCCTTAACTTTGAGTTTCTCTGCGAGCAATTGTTCCTTGCTTTGTTGCAAATGTGTTTTTTCTTCATCCCATTTCACTTGAAGAGCAATATTTTGCCATTATGTAGCACTCGGTTGGTCCTCAAGGTATTTATGTACTAGAGATAAATCATGGGTGGCTTGTGTTGTTTCATCTTGAGCTCGTCGAAGGCAAGCTTCAATTGTATCAATGATGCAGTGTAGTTGAGCTAGCTCATCATCTAGTTCTAGTTTTTCCAATGACGGAGGCACAGTGGAAACTGCGCGAATGGACTATAGTGCCTGTTGCACTACTTGAAGTTCGTCCTTAATCCGATGGAACACCTCCTCCTACTTAGATTCTTGCTTCTCTTTTATCTCCAGTGAAGCATCATTTAGGTCTACTACAACAAAATCAAAGTCATCTGATGTGAGGGTAGTCTCAAATTTGGCCCTCGTTGCTTTCATTTTCTTTCGGGGTGAGGGTTTTGGTGGGGAAACATTCCTTTTCTTTGAGGGTTCCTCCTTGTCTCTAGGCAGTGTAACCTTGCATTTCTTCTGTTCTACTTCTGTTCCATCTATCTCTCCACCATCACCTCCTTACTCAAGTGAGATAGAAGCAGTCTTCGCCGAAGTACTACTGACATCTTGGGCATCTTCATTCTTCTTTGTCTTGCTGGGTACAGGGGTATCATGTGCTGCTTCGGGACTGTCAATATCAGATATCTCCTCAAGGTCTACTGGGATGAGGAGGTCTGCAACTGTTGTTTATTCTCATCAGTGTGCGTTGTGATATAGATGAAATGGCGGTGCGTGTTGAATTTCATCAAGGGCCTGAACCTGTGGAGAGTGTTTGGGGTTATACGAGGCTCAGACTGGATATATGTCTTCATCTATTTGTAATATGTGTGGAACACGACATTTGACTACCATTGTTTATTCATGTTATTCGAGTACCACAGTGTACTGAACTTCACGGCCAGAGGTTCAAACGACTCGATATCCAGGAAGGTCGCACCTTCTGGCATCTCCCATGCGATGAAAGTGATTAGTATGAGAAGCCAACTGAAGTGGAACTCATATCCTTGATCCTGCACTTCCCTGTAGTTAAGTTCCAATTGGTTTACTAGGTATTGTGCCCAATTCATCTAAAGTCCTTATGCGCTCTTCCCTGCGAGGTCAACTACGAACCCCGTGACTTGGGTGGGTCGATTATTTCGCACCAACTTTCCTGTAATCAATTGGCAGGTGAGGCACACTACGCCGCTCTGGATAGAATCTACCTTGTAGCCTTGCGTTCCCTTCTTGACATCTCCATAAGTGTCCTTAATATTCTGTGCAAGAGCACGATCCATGGTTTTTCCGAGGTAGAACTCCTGTGGGTAAGGGCCTTGCATGCTTAGCCTTGTGATCCGATTGATCAACGTCGAATCCACTGTGATGCGACGGTTCAACCACAAATATCTTCCATGGTAGTAGGACAACAACAACTTGATGCATGTGTTCACTTCTTGATGCCTTTCGAAGTGCGGGATCTTCATGATGTTGAGAAGTGTGGAATGCGTGAGGTTATGGGTCCATGATTGAGGAATTATCTTTGAATTCTTTCCTTTTGTTCCAGTGAGATACTTATGTGTGGCGAGCATGATTTAAACCTTCCTATCGCCAAGGTAGAAGTCGTTAAACTTCAAATTTGTGATCTTATCTTGGTCTGTGTGCACCATGCGTATCCCCTTCGGGAGGTACGCAGTGACCAAAGTGTAGTCAAAATCTTTGGGAACACTTTCTCAATTGATTGCACCACTCAGAGGTGGTAGATAGGCAGGTAAAATACTCGAAATCAACTTGGCATTCGTGATATCGTCTCAGTGCTTAGTTCACTTTTCATCTACTGGATGGGATGGATCGGCTCAAGAAATGGATGGAGAAGCCGGAAGTCCTCTTGTCGAAGATGCTTGTACACCTGTAGACACTCCTCTTTTCGACATGACTCTTTCATTCATTAAGTCGAGGAGAACTTCCATTACTGATTCTTCAACTGCGGTGAGCTCGTCGGACATACATGCTCTGGATTAAAATTATCGGGGTCACAATGATCTTATATACGGCACTAGAACAAACAACAATAGCACAAAGATCATTGTATACAATTTGCTTAGTCTGTGGGCTTCAAATTCTTAGTTAGAAAAAGTGTTCTCCATGCATGGCGCAACGGGATAAGTAGGAAACTTGGCAACAGTTTGCTTGTAACGGGTATGAAGTCTCATTAACTCTTGTTATGTTTGTTATGGTGTGGTCTAACTTTCTGGTGTCGAGCTGTAAATGCTTTTCAACCCATTCAGAGCGGGATTCGAATGGATATATCGGCCCTAATGACTATATTGCTTCTCCCTAGTGAAGTACCATGTGTCATTGTTCTGATATACCAGCGAAGCTCCAATTCTGCAAATTTTTTGTCTGCGAAGTTCCCTCTAGAATATTTTGTATCTTTTCAATATTAGCCCTCTTTTTACTTATCTTTCTAGCCTTCTTTCCAGTGAGCTTCATCTCGATATATCTTTTTCCATTCTGATTCTTATCTTATTTTAACATAGTCTTTGTGCGTTGTTGGGATTCTTTCCTAGGATTCAGGGGTAATACTTCTTCTCTATCTCGAGTAAGTACTTTAGTCTTTTGTTGGTCTTCTAGTGTTCTTGTAGCTTCGACATCAAGGCCTCTAGTGTCAAATAGCTTCAATCTATTCTCGTGTTCTTCAATCAAGTATGTGATCCTTCTAGTCATGGAATCTTTTAACTCTTGTTTCTTCTGCTCCAAGACTTCTTCTTCTTTCTTTCATCTGGCTTGATCTTTGTCAATCCAAGGTTTCCCTAGTAACATGGTAAATAGGGCATTGTCCTCAATAAATTGAATAATCTCAAAATATTCCTCTGTCGAAGTTCCATTGACAGTCATAGGTATCTGAGTGAGCCTTCCATACAGGTTTACCAATTTTCCTCTGAATAACTCTATTCCTCCTAATGAGGGAGTCATAGTAGGCCTCCCTATAGCTTCCCAAGTTCTCTCGGTCATGACATTCACCTGTGTTTCCTCATCAAGAACACAGTCAATGTCGAAGTTCCCATTCTTGCTTCAAGGCGTTCCTTGTCTTTAAATATCTCTGATAATCTAATATGTCAGTGGTCATTCAAGGTTTCTCTCATCTATAACAATATTTTCTCTGATTCTTTCTGGGGTTCTGCTATAGCCTCTGGAGCCGCCTTAAGTTTTTCTTGATTTAGATTCATTCCTTCAAGCTTAGCAATCATTCTGGGGCAATCCAACACTTCATGGTCCATAGATTTGCAACAAAGACAACTAGGTATTCTCCTAGGGAATTATTTAGCAATATGTCCTAGTTTTCTGCAACTGTAACAGAGGGTTAATCCTCTCTTTCTTTTAAATGATCCCCAATCTCTTATGTACTGCGCACTAGGATCATAGGAGCTAACCTCCAATAAATTATTTATGATATCATGCATCCATTTGTTAGTCCAAACATTCTTTCTATGCATATGTATAACATATCTTTCACTATTCTTACCAGATCTACTCATATCGAACCTTCTTTCATCTATTAATGCCCTAGTTTTCAAACTAGGAAAGACTCTGTTAAACATACCTAGATCCATACTCTAGAAACAAAAATTTCCACTAATCTTACTTTTACAGAGCACAAAGCTTCCATACCTAAGACTTTTAACTATTCTTACCTTTATCAGAGCACAGAGATTGCAGATCTTACCTCTTTTAATAAGATGTCCTCACTTTTACCTTTCTTAGAGCACAAAGCGTTTAGATCCTTCTTCTTTTCTTCAAAACCAACCTCTTTTCTTCAAATCAGGCTTCTTTCTTTCAGATCTGACCTCTTTTCCTAAGCATAGAGCTTTACAGATCAAGTAGAACACTAATCACTAGGGCACAGATCCTCACACAAGGCTTTCAGGTCAAATTTTTGCACCAAGCTTCTTCTTCCTCAGTTCCCATCAATCACAGTTTCACGTCCTGGAAACGGAACCATTTGTTGGCACAGGGACAGACCCAGGGTTCAATGCTACAACAACGCACCAAAAAATCCCTAAATATCGGTCCTTTCGGCAACACCTGCGAAGCAGATGAAGTCTCACCCGAGGTATAGGCAGGGGTGGTTGCAAGCCTCAGGTGTCTGCAACCTTAGCTGGGACACAGATCTGTGATTGTACTACTTAATAAATCACTTAGCACCATTAATTCTACAATATCTAATCATTAATCACTTCGCTGATAAAACAGGGCTTCACAACATTCACACTATTAAGCACTTAACATCAATAGATAGGTCAGATCTAGCAGATCAAGCACTAAGCACATTCATATGAATCAGATATAATATTCTCACATATCATTAGCACTAAGCATAAGAAGATCTATCCAATCATATCAAAGAACTTAGCAAAGGAATACATAAACACATTAAGATAAGCATAAAGCAGGACAACACAATGTTTATGTGGTTCACCCCCACCTTGGGGCTACGTCCACCAAATCTCCTTCTTTATTGTCTTCGTTCAATCGGTTACAAGCACAAAGTCATCAAAAACCCTTACTCTGCACAGGGTAGAAGATCTGCGTAGCTTGCTAGATCCTTCTTCCTTGTGTTACAACACTAAGCCTTCTATAGTCTCACACAAGGAATTGCACTCAATCCTGCAGTCTTACACATAATGCACAAAGCCCTGATCACACAGATCCAACTCTTGGCACTTAGCCTACATCACATAGATATACTATTCGTGTAAATTATAACCTTGTACAATGTCTACTATAAACAGATATTCAGGAAATAACAGAAAAGATACAATGGCAAATACAAACATTACACAAAGATTTTTTCCCTGGAAACCCAAACCAGGAAAACCAGCATATATTATATTCATTCATTGTGTTACATTGTTTACAATACAATATACATATAGGAGCCAACGGCATCCAAAACCCTAACCCAATGACTTGGATTAGTCCAAAACCCTAATTCCTTAACCAGAAATAGAAAACCATAGGCAATAACCATGTGCCGAAAAAACCACCTAAATACATGACAAGTTTCCCAAGGTAGGTGTCACATTTCCCAAGGCAGAAAAAAATTTCTGGGGGCGCTCTTTCGAACCCCCATGCAGGGGGCTCCGCCCCCCTGCACCCCCCCTCTAACCCCCCTGCACGCCTGGCGCATACGCTCAAACACTACTACTCATACACAGAATATAACACATACCCAACATTCTCCCACTTCTTGTTTTCTTTGCATACAGGGGGTTACAGGGTTACATACTCAAAATTCTAGGGCAACAATGCCCATGGATCCTCTACACCAAGAGAAATTCTCAGTGCTCACAGATTTTTTTAATGAGTCTGCAACATTCTTCAAAGTGTCCACCTTCATCAGTGATACTTTCTTTTCTTCAATCATGTCTCTCACAAAGTGATATTGAACATTAATGTGCTTTGTCTTTGAATGATAAGCAAGGTTCTTCGCTAGAAAAATTGCACTCTGACTGTCACACTCTATCCTTACAGCTTGTTGTACCAACCCAATACCTGAACACAATATTTTTAACCATACTACTTCCTTACTTGCATGAGTGGTTGCCATGTATTCAGATTCTGTGGTTGAAAGTGCCACTACAACCTGTCTTTTGCTCATCCAACTTATTGCTCCTCCAAACAGGTTAAACACATACCTGCTTGTAGATCTCCTACGATCCAAATATCTAGCCCAGTCTGCATCCACAAAGCCATGTATATCAACCACTCTATCGAATCCCGGTCTTCCTTCGTAGCATAATCCATAGCTAGCAGTGCCACACAAATACCTGAAAACCCTTTTACTGTTGTCCAATGCTCCTTCCCTGGTTTTGACATATACCTGCTCAAAACTCCCACTGCATGTGCAATGTCTGGTCTAGTACAGACCATTGCATACATCAAACTTCCAACTACACTCGCATATGGAACATGAGACATGTCCTCCTCTTCTTCATGTGTCTTGGGACATTGATCCGCAGATAACTTTACACCAACAGGAATAGGAACCTTGATCGGTTTACATTCCTGCATATTAAACCTCTGCAATATTGTCTCAACATATTTTCTTTGATTTAACCAGAGTTTCCTCTTTTTTCGATCTCTTTTAATTTCCATGCCCAAAATGGAATTTGAAGCACCAATATCCTTCATGTCGAATTTAGAGGACAACTGAGTTTTCAAATCCTGGATAATTTCCTTGTTGTTTCCTATCAGCAACATGTCATCCACCTACAAGACCAAATAAATCAAATGATCACCAATTAATTTAGAATACATACAATGATCCTCTTTTCTTCTTTTGAAGCCAAGTCCCAACATATAAGTATCAAATTTTTGATACCACGTCCTTGGTGATTGTTTTAAACCATACAAGGACTTTTTCTTCTTGCATACCAGCTCCTTCTTTCCTTTCACGTCATAACCTTCTGGTTGCTTCATAAATATTTCTTCTTCCAGATCCCCATGTAGGAATGTTTTCTTCACATCCATCTGTTCTACTTCAAAATAAAATGCAGCATCAACAGATAACATAAATCATATAGAGGTTAACTTGGCAAAAGGAGAAAAAATCTCACCAAAATCAATTCCCTCAACCTGGGAATAACCCTTTGCTACTAACCGAGCTTTGTATTTCTCCACTTTTCCTTCTGCATTTATATTCTTTTTAAATACCCATTTGTTGCCAATGGGCTTTCTTCCAGTTGGCAACTCCACTAGATCCCAAGCCTCATTCTTATCCAAAGATTCCATTTCTTCTTCCATGGCCCTTTTCCATATATTTCCATCCTCTGAATCCACTGCCTCCCTGACAGTTCTAGGATCATCATCAGTAATAGACAAAGCAAAATTTGAACGAAAATTAGATGGACTATACCTTTCTAGTAGCCTTCTTTCTTGATCCGATCTCCTCAATACTGGAGTATGAGGATATTCTTCTTCTGATTCATGTTCTTCTGTAGAGTCTGCTTCATCATCCTTTAAATCAAACTCTATCTTCTCTGGTTCTTCCTTACTTGGTAGGAATTCCTATTTAACAACATCCTTCATTTCTCTAAATACCACATCTTAGCTATACACTACCTTCTTATTTTTTGGGTTCCAAATCTTATAACCTTTGAGACCATCTTTATATCCAATAAAGATACATTTTTCAGCCTTCTTGTCTGTCTTGCTTCTGTTTTCCTTTGGAACATGAACATATGCATTGCAACCAAATACCTTAAGATGTGTGAGAGAAGGTTCCTTACCAGTCCATACCTCTTGTGGAGTCTTGTCACCCAACGTTGATGAGGGTGATCTGTTGACCAGATAACATGCAGTACCCACTACCTCTGCCCAGAATGCTTTCCCTAACCCGACACCACTGAGCATGCACCTTGCTTTTTCCATCAGCGTCCTATTCATCCTTTCTGCAACTCCATTCTGCTGAGGTGTATATGGAGTAGTCTTCTACCTTTCTATACCACACTTCTTATAGAATTCTTCAAATTCATTCCCGCAGAACTCTCCGCCATTATCTGTTCTCAACACCTTAATTCTTTTCTCTGTTTGATTCTCAACAAGATCCTTAAACTCTTTAAACCTGTCAAACACTTCAAATTTCTTCCTGAGGAAATATGTCCAAGTTTTCCTCGAGAATTCATCTATAAATGAGACATAGTACATAGATTTTCCCAATGATGGGACCGACACAGGTCCAAAAACATCACTGTGAACTAGTTGTAAAATTCCTTCTGCCCTCGTTGCACCAGAGGGGAATCTTACCCGATTCTGTTTCCCATATAGACAATGTTCACAAAAATCAAAATCCAGAGAGCAGTTAGACATACCTTCAACCATACCTTTATCGTGTAGTAGTCGAAGACCCTTCTCTCTGATATGCCCCAGTCTTTGATGCCACAACAGAACCTTTTCTCCAGAGACTGTAGGAGTTCTTTCTTCTTCAACTCCAATATCAGGAACAATGGAGCTATTACACCCATAACTAATAGTTCTTCCTAGCAGCTTATACAGAGTTCCAAAATGAACTCCCTACATCAACATCATTTCTCCTCGAACCATCCTGCAAGTTCCCTTTTCAAAAATTGTTTTTACACCTGCATCTTCCATTTTGCTTACATAAATCAACTTTATGGCCATACATGGGATGTGTAGAACACCAGGCAGTGTTCTAATCCTTCCATCTATGAGTCTCAAATTGACCCTTCGTCTTCCTATGATTCTGGTTGTCGAATCATTACCTAGGAAAACATTGCCTCCATCATACTTTTCATATTCGCATAACCACTCCCTATGGGGAGTCATATGAAAGGATGCACCAGAGTCAATCAACCATGCCTCATGATCTGCATGTGTGCTTGAAGAGGCCAAGTACACATCCCTTCCTCCTTCCTTGGAGGTCTTTTCTTTTATAGAAGAAGATTCTTCATATCCCTTCTTTTTCTTTACTTTGGATCTACATTGTTTCTTGTAGTGCCCTTCTTTTCCACACCTCCAACATACCCTTACAAACTTTCCAAGAGATTTAGATTTACCCTTAGACTTAGATCTCCCACTTGAGAAATTAGATCTATTTCTCTCCTGGGAATGTCCTCTTGCAAATAATGTGTCTGTGCTATGTCCTTCCATATTATTTCATCTCATCTCCTCCGACAACAAGGATGAGACCACTTCTTCAAACTTCAAAGAAGTTGTATTACTACATGTGGCCACAAACAGACTATCCCACGAGTTTGGTAAAGAACACAACAAACTGATACATTTATATTCATCTAAAATTTTAATCTCAATAGATACTAACTGACTTACCACAGTATTGAAGGCATTCAAATGCTCTGCCACTGAGTCTCCATCTCTCATCCTCAAGTTATACAACTTTTTTCTCAGGAATAGTTTATTTACAAGGGACTTAGACTGATACAACTTCCCCAACTTTTCCCATAAATCCTTGGTTGTAGCTTCTTCTGACACATTCAGTAATACTGAATCGGAGAGACACAGTCGAATTGTGCTCTTTGCCTTCCGATCCATCTTTTTCTAGTCATCTATAGAATTTCCTGTAAGTGCAGTACCTGGATCTACCGCGATCCACTGATCTTTGTCCGCCAAAAGATATTCCATCTTGAGCTTCCACATCTCAAATATTTTCTCATTAAACTTATCGATCTCCATATTCGAATTGCTTTCCATTTCTTTTCACCTGCAAAACAATACCGTAGATCTCCCACTGTAACAAGGCTTATCACAGTCCCGAGCCAAACCCTTGACCACAAAGGCGTCCCCCTGGAGCCAATAAAGCTCTGATACCCAATGTAAATTCTAACCTTGTACAATGTCTACTGTAAATAGATATTCAGAAAAGAACAGAAAAAATACAATGGAAAATACAAACATGACACAAAGATTTTTCCCTTGGAAACCCAAACCGGGAAAAACAACATATATTATATTCATTCATTGTGTTACATTGTTTACAATACAATATACATATAGGAGCTAGCGACATCCAAAACCCTAACCCAATGACCTGGATTAGTCCAAAACCCTAATTCCTTAACAGGAAATAGAAAACCATCGGCAATAACCATGTGCCGAAAAAACCACCTAAATACATGACACATTTCCCGAGGTAGGTGTCATGTTTCTCGAGGCAGAAAAAGATTTACTACTCGTGCAAAAAATATAACACATACCCAACAATTCGACTACTTCTTACATTGCCTATCCTTCTATTTATACATACAAAATAGTCATAAACATGGGTAAACCCATGTGCCGACATCCCATTCCCGTTACATATTCCCAAAAACCCAAAAAGGATCCAAAAGTGGGCCGAGATCCCGTGATCTCTGCTTCGTCTTCTCCTCCTTCGACAGGATTTCGAAGTCCCAAAATAGGTCAACATGACCAAGAAACTCCAAAAACTTGGTCAAGGGCCAACAATTAATTTTATCAATATTAGTCTGACATTAAATTTATCAACCGAGGATTCATCTTTTCTCTTAAGAATGTCAGCAAAGTCTATGCAGATAGTTGTAGAGGTTTAAATCGTGTAGATAATTAAGTTACAGTAAATCTGAGTCTATCTAAATTACTACAATAATCAAGTTCTTCACACATTAACTAAAAACTCTGAAACCAATAACTCAATCAACATAATTGTAGTCCGAACAATAACACACCATGAATCAAAGCATCAATCACTTTACTGAATTCATTCATTTATCTAAGAAACAATAATTTAATCTACGAAAACACCTAATGAATCAATCTCTCAGTGATTAATTAATCTGTTGGAAAGGAACAATGATCTACTGAGTGTTTAAGAAGGAACAACAAATGCGAATTAAATGAAAGGAACATCAAATGTGAATTTAACGAAAGGCACAAAAAATGTGAATTTAAATGAAAGAAATTCACAAGCGATAAATTGGCAGCAAATGGAAATGGAACAACAATCGATAATCTCCAAATGGAACATCTACTCTCTGCAAATGGAACAACATAACCAATTCATAAAAGAATCAACACATTAACGAGTCTATTTTAACTGTTGAAAGTAAATTCAAATCATAGAACTATACAATAATTGATAAGATTACATATGAGATAGATGCTCCTATTGACTAGGCCCACGGTCTTCAGAAGATACTTCTACGAAAAACTCAGTACGCAGAAATGATCAAAACGCTTGAAGATTTCATTGCTTCCATAACTGATAAGTCATTTACAATGGTATTGTTGTACAAAGTTTCAATAATTTAAGAGATCTGAATTCTTTGTTATCTCTCTATTGTCCATTATTCTTTAGATATTACAATGAGATAAGTAAATTAAGTTATCCTGAGGATCGAGAGATCCTCATGATTGCTTTTACTATTTATGAAGATTGCAATATAAAAATCCAATCTTCCTTTGAACCATTTTGTGCCTGATTTCTTCGATCTTTAATGGCCTGTGCATCTTCATGATCTTCTTAATTATCTTTAGTTAACAACAATTGTCCATTTCTGCATAAAATCAAAACAATTCTACCCAAAGTTCGGAAAATATCTAATATCATTCACTATTATTTCCTAAAGGATTTTTAACCATTTTATTCCCTAATTACTTCAAATTAATAGAAAATTCAACAAAGAATACATCACAAACCAAAGTAACAAGGAGAAAATTAATACCTTTTTCTCAACACAACATACCCCCCACCTTACCTTTTTGCATTTCCTCATGCAACAAGAGATTTATATGAAAATCAGTGATACTGAAGGGTGGAGAGCTCTCTTCTCTAGGTCTATGGAACCCATGCTTACCTTTAAGCTCTTCAAAAGAAACATATTCCCTTTTCTTACGAATTTCATAAACACTTTGATAACCCTTTGGAGGATACCAAATAATGGGGGGACTGTACCTGCATCCAATCCAGGAAGGCCCTTCTTCCATGATCATTTTGGCATACCTCTCTAACCTGAGAGCATCTTCTTGAAAATTCCTGAAACCAAATGGTTCCTTGTTCTTGACTTCATTTGAAGAGACATTCCATCTTAATTTGGCAGCAGAAAGGGATTCTTCTTTAATTTCTCCAAAATACTACATCCCTGAATGTACAACATGTCTATGGATGGGAGATAAAGATTCCACAACCTTCTCCCTCTTCATGAATGCTCTATGTTTCATAACGGTATCAAAGGGTTTAAGAGGTTCCCCTCTGATCCATAGGTATAGTCCATTCTCCCTTTTCATGAAGACCTTATGTGCTTTGGCCCACCTAATTTGATTTTTGGCAAAAGACAAAAAGGCTTGAAACTAGATATCCCCAATGAATGGATTGGGGTTCTCTTCTCTGTTTTCTTCCAGAATGAAATTGTGAAGGTACAGCTCACACAAAAAGTATTGTACGCCATCCTCTTTTTCTTTAAAACATGAAAAAAAATTAGAGACAATGGTAAAATTAGAAGGTGTGCCTGCCCTAATAGATTTCACTTTTAATAATAGATAACATTCTAATAAAAATAGGGCATAATTAGTAGCAGGGGACCTGCAAGATAATATATCATAATAAACAGAGAAAATTGCTTTGATTTTCTCCAAATATCCATCAAGCTAGCCTTGTACCTTCTTCACCTTTTCTTTAGCTCTGCTGAGCTCACCAAAGGTTTCATTCTTAGTTGTTGACATGGCTCGGAGTTGTCTGACAACTTTCTAATGTTCTGTCACTGTCACCATTTCACTTCGACATTGGGCCAGGGCTTGTTGGGATTGTTCCAGTTCTACTTCCAACCTTCTAATAGTGGCATCATGTTTATTGGAATGAAATACTTCTTCAATCTGAACGGTTGTTTCTAATGTTGTTGGAACTTCTGTCTGAGTTTCTATTTCAACTGATTCCAAATGAACATGAAATTTTGTTTGTGTTTCAATAGAATTAGTGTGAACTTCCCTTTTGAGAAGTGGATTTCTTCCCTGTACTCTATCCCTCTTAGATTTCTTCTTCTTATGGGCTTTGACATCTTGTTCGAGCTACTTCTTAAGTTGTCTAATTGTTTCTTTCAATCTTCCAACTTTTTGTTTTAATACTTTTATTTTCTTGACCCTCTTCCTCAATGTCATGTTTTCATGTTCCAATTTTCTAATTTTGTTATTGCCTTTTTCTGTTGTTTCTTTTTGTCTAAGGGGAATTTCAAGGTGTTCCCCACCTTGATCAAATGGTAATTGATTCCCTGTATCTTCTAGGTGCTCTAGTTTTTCTAAAGGATTGTTCTCATCGAACTGAGGTTCTGGTTGTTCTTCTCCCTTAGGAGATGGAATCTTCATATCAGGAAGATCAAAGAAATGGTTTGAATGAAAAGGAGTTGGAGCTTGGAGCTCTCCTAACTTGTCTGTATCTTCAGTAAGTGATATCCCTAAATTTTCCAAAACTTGGGCCATCTCCTCTTCATAAATTCCGAAGAAATCATCATGTTGTCCTACAGGGATTTCATATGATGGTTGTTCTGTTTGTATAGTTTCATGAGTGATTTCAGGTTGTGTTGTCTCTTTATCCTTTCTTCTTTTTACAATGGAGGTCTGAGGAACATAAATTGTTCTCTGTCTTTTATTCTTTGATGTTCCTGCCTGCATGCTCTGATTTTATGCCAACTAAATAAGGTTTGTTTCCATTTCAGGTTGGGGTACTGGTATCTCAATTTGGGCATTATCTCCCTTTGTCTGGG
>ML840723.1:62890-74823 GCA_009831015.1 Picea engelmannii | reverse complement strand
ATGTAATAAGTCTGCTACTTCAATGGGAGTCCCTGTTCCCATTTGCCGATAAGAAAAGAAACCACGCTAGCTGGATATGGGGAATACTTCCAAAGTTTGTTCTATGGAATCTCTGGTTAGAGAGAAATCATAGAATTTTCAGATATAGCAATCAACCTCAGAATACAGGACTTGGAAATAATAGGTGACTCCAGAATAATCATACAGGCAATTACCAATAGATCCACAACTCAAAGCATCCACCTCAACAACCTCCTTGATAAAATCCACCTCCTATTAAGGAAATTGAACACCTATAACTGCTATCACGTTTTAAGGGACCTAAATCGAAATGTTGATAAAGAAGCCAACAAAGGTGTTCTATTGAATGCTGGAGAGCTGTCAGTCAATGGCATCATTGAAAATGTGGAAATCCCATGAACCATTGCAGCTCAAGGGCACACAAAACACAGTGCTGTAATAGAGCTGGAACACAGCTGCTGAAACACAACTGCTGGAACACAGATGCTGGAACACAACTGCTGAAATACAGATGCTGGAACACAACTGCTGGAACACAGATGCTGAAACACAGAAGCTGAAACACAGTTGCTGGAACACAACTGCTGGAACACAGATGCTGGAATACAGATGTTGGAACTCAGATGCTGAAACATAGTGCTGAAACAGATGCTGGAACACAATGTTGAAACAAAGCTGGAACACAGATGTTGAAACACAGATGTTGGAACTCAAATGCTGGAACATAGTTGCTGAAACACAGATGCTGACTCACAGTGTTGAACAGAGCTGGATCTTATGTTGAATCACAGTGCTGTAACAGCTGAAACACAGTGTTGTAACAGCTGAAACACAATGCTAAATCACAGTGCTGGAACAATTGCTGAAATACAGTGTTGTTACATATGTTAAAACAAAGCGCTGGGGACACAGTGCTGGAAATTATACTGAAACAACGCTAGATCTTATGCTGAAACAGTGTTGCATAACATTTGTATTTTGATCTGCAGGCCCGAAGAAACTCGGGGCACTTTGTAACAGATTATGTGGCTTTGCCACCCCTCTAATATAAACCATAACCGTTTTCGTCAAAAAAAAAAAACTTCCTTGTGGATAATATTAAATTGTTTTACATAATCTGGGAGATATCCCAAAATCTCCTAAACTAAGAAAATAAGATGCAAGTAAAATCTTGGAAACATCCCCTAACTGCTCATAAACTCAATTGCAATTCGAATTTACCTGCAATAGGACACAAATATCCAATTAGAAAGATATTTCAGTAACAAAACACAAAAAAAAAAATGATCCTACAGACTTAGCTACAGAATCATCTGATTCTGTAGCTAGTCTAAAATAGCATATAGAATCAAATAACAATCAAAATGAAATCTTTTTAAAACAATTAAATTTAATTTTCTTTTAATAAACATGAAAATCGAATTATTAATGGTTCAAGCAAATTTATCATTCAAATCAAATCAAATCGAAAAGGATGCAATCGAAACAAGATAAGAATGCTCTGTTTTTGAATTGCCATTAAATCGCGTCAAATAATAACCACATTGTTTCATATCCAAATGCAATAAATCGGATCATATCCAAAATTGATATAGTTATAATCGAACACAATCACAATCGATTGGTTACGGTTGTGCATAAAATTCACATTGTGTTAATCAAATATCAAACTGTTACGAAATATGCATAACAGTATCCACAAACTTTGCCATAGTTTTCGGTCGCTGAGTGTCATACAGTTAACAGATATGACCAAAATAATGATCGTAACCATCATTGACTCGTTATAGTCATAGCAATAGATTGATATCATTCAATCATGTGTAACTATAGGTAACTGTTTCAATTGTAATCGAACGAAATCATACTCATTGAATATCGACCCAATGATTTTCGTGATTGATCACCACACAGTCAACAGACAGGGGCGTGATAAAATCAACAGAATCCATGAACTGGGAAATAATCGACACAAATCTTCACTGAGTTAATTATAGAAACAAATCGTAACCCTGGGCAGAATCAAATTCAAACAATATATGAATCGAAATGGTCAAACAATGTGAATCAAATCAGTTGCAATCTGGTTATGTATTAACAGAATAGTATTAGAATTGGTCGAAAGACATGGAAAACAGTTAACCCATTTGGCAATCATATCGTATAGAACATAACCAATTCAGATCGTGCCATTGACTGTGTTCAAAATCGGAATACCAGAAACAGCCTATGTTTAGAAAATATTAACAACTTCAACGATTAACAGAGCATCCAATTGAATCTAAATTGGCACAATCAAATCTATCCGACGATCCATCGAATCAAAGCCAAATCCAATCAAAATTTAAACAACAATGAAAATTGATTTATCAAAACCAAATTATATACAAAAATGCATGCTTATGTGTCAAAGCAAATCCACGGTGTAAACAGAGTTCATGAATTTGTCATATAAACATGTGATAATCATACCAGTGAGGTTGATCTAGCTATGCCAATTTTGAATTGACGAATGTTGTTGCCGACTCCACGTTCTTAAACAAAATCGAACCAGTTGTTCGCTGCTTCTTATCAGTGGATGGAATTTTACCCTTTTGACCAGAGAGCCTTGCAACTTGATCCTCCAGAGCATGAATTCTGGACTGCAGCATTGGCACATCGAGGTAATACCTTTCTAACCATACGCCACACTGATCACATGGTGGAGTTGTTGGTTGAGATAGAACAGGAGGGGGTTTTGATGAGTCACCAGGGGTTTCACAGGGAATTTTGATGCCGGTATAATTAGGATCATTTAGCAAACAAGTTGGTAGGTTATTCACAAAATCATATGCGGGTTTATCACACAGACCTTCGGAATAGGGATACTCGCTTGCTAGGTAGCGTTCGATCTCTGAGTCAGAATCTTCACTCACCATGATAGGGTCAGGGTTGACAGGGATTTTAGGTTTGTTTCTTGCCATGCGAGATATTAATCGAGCGTTCTTCTTGCCTTTAGAATTGGCACTAGGTTTGGTCTTGGGCTTCTTAGCCACGGGTTTGACATTTTCCACATCTGTGGTCACAGAATTGGGTAGATCAATAGGTGGCTCGGGTAGGGGTTTGGGTAGCAGAGCGCTGTAAGGGACAGGGGGTACTAACTTGCTCTCGCTCACCACAGGTTTATCAACCTGTGGTGGGCTTGAGTCCTCAAACTTATTGCATTGAATAAAATCATTCCAACAGTCGCGACGTAACCCCAAATGACAGACCACAAGCATTTTAATTAACCCAAAATGAAATAGGTTGTTATCGGCCTGGTTTCGTTTGTACCTTTTGGACATTTTAAACAGACTCATGTGCAAGTAGTAAGGCATGTTAAGCTCAAAGCCCATGAAAACCATCAGTAGCCGAAGGTGATACAAGAACACGAAACCATACTGGCCCTCGCAAGTAATGAACTGCTTGGTTACCATCAGCAGGTCATGTCAGCATTGCTTAAGCATATTTGCAGGCAAACCCTTGTCACAAGAACTCACCCTTCATGATTGGAAGAGTAATGTCCACGGGACATCTTCCACTTTACAATTTTTCAACCACCTCTGTCCAACAATAGGCAGACCAGTAGCTAGACTGAGAAATTGCTCATCAATTTCTAACTGCACATCCCCAACCTTGGCTCGGCAGCCATCAAAGGTTAATGCAAATTGTCGAGCCACACTAGGGTTGTAACCATCAAACTTTCGTATGAACGGGAGCCATCTGAATTCTTCCAGGTCACTGTAAGAACCATCAAACATCAACAATTCCTGGCAACCATTGGGTTCATCCCTTACGACTAGAGCCATGGTGCGGGCGCATGGTAGGGTTCGGATTAAACACAAAAATACACAGAGGTAAAAATGTTATGGCTAACAGCTGCAAGCGCTCAAAAGGGAATGAATTAATGTATGTGTGCGAAGGTGGTGGTATTATCACCGCCATGCACAACATTAATGGCACAGTACAGTGTTTTTCAATCACTCATTATATCGTTTAAACCATACTAATCGGCCAACCCGAATTTCGAGCGGTGGATGGTCATATCAACGTGCCATTAATCAATGTAAAACTAAAACCATATATCAATGTGCCACAGTATAATTCAAACCAAAGTAAAATCCAAATGTTTCACCAACGCGCCATGTTATAATCAAACCTTGCCATTAAATATGACATCAAACTCATAAGTGACCCATGCGCCTTTTGCAAAATCAAAGTTCATAAAACATTTCAACAAGAGTTTTCATAAAATCAATAAGTTAAGAGCTTATAGTAATAGGGATCATACCATCTGAAAACCTTTAATTCACCAGGACCCCTATATTCATCAATCAACATGCTCAAAGCTTTATCAATTAAATAAAAATCAAGTTGCGCAATCAGAGTGATAATAGGCAAATGGACATAGTTTGAAAAATAAACCAAAGGTAAGTACCAATCAGAAAATCAATGAGTAGATCATGACAGTCCAAATAACGATGGGGGAGTTTTCATGCTTTCAGTCGTGAAAAAATAAATTGAAACCAATTGCAAATGTCGCATGAAATAAAAATGTCTTCTGTTTGCAAAATGCGACAGAAATTTGAAGTTCAAGAGACATAGGTGTAGGCATCTTTAAGGGCAATTGAAAAAATTGAATTGGTTGTCAACAATGGTGACACACTGGGAGAAGCAGTTATCTCTGTCGAAAGAAACAAATTCAGATTAGGACGTCAAAGAAAAATTCAACTCAAAAACAACCATCAGAAAATCGTACAAACATCATCATTTACTATCTTTTCCAGCGATGTTTTAAAAGACGAAAACCAATAATATTCTTAAGACTAGCTAGTCATGATATTAATGATAAAATCTTCAATATTGTTGGCATGGCCACTGCTGCCAGCAAGCGTCCATAGCCTCGAGAGGGTTTCCATTTAACCCACTCAGACGTCTATATCCTGTCAATAAGTTCTAGATCAAAATAAAGGACTTAAAAGAGGTTTCTTATAATTTTTACAGATTTTCATTTACCCAACATTGCTTCGCTGCCAGCGGGCCTGTTCCGTACCCCGGCGAAGTTATCTTGGCGCCATGATTGCATTTACCCGCTGCCAGCGGACCTGTTCAGTATCCCGGTGGGTTTACAAACACTTCCCACAGCTCTTATTGACAATTTTATTTTGTTTTTCTTTTATGGATAGTTGAGCGGGGTGACGCTGAAAAATCTTGATATTTTATCATATTTTTTAGACCTCATCAGAATTTTTTATATACTGTCCTTTATCCAGCTCCGGAAATGTTTTATTTCTAAAATAACTTACTATGACAGGGAGACATCCTTTTGAGTCATTCCTTTACGGAAAAGGGATAGCGTAAAAAGATAATAGGTGATCATAAAAAACTTTGCTCAAAGATTGAAATCAGTAAACTTCTTTCAAACAACAAAATTTTCCAACATAAATATCATTTTTATAAATATATCACCGATGTTCGTACAATATTTCAGAAGTTATTCCAGCGAAGAAATTTTCCCATAATCTGAATCTGAATTGCTCAATGCACAGGCATGCATATCTTTCAAAAAAGACCAAAAAAATAATCAATCCAAATCAAAATCAAAACAGGAAGAAAACAAAAGATGCAAACCAAAGAAATATTTACATAATATACAAGGGTAGTAATCAAGAAAAGTATCTTTTCAGGGTTTGTCCATTCACCGGATAGGTGTCAAGCTGCCCTTCAAGATTCTGCAATCGAAAGGAACTAGGACCCAACTTTTCAGCAATCAAAAATGGCCGAAGCCACAAATTTTGAAACTTGGTATGCTCACCCTTCCCTTCGTGTGGTTTTTCCCACTTTAAGACGAGATCACCTACTTCAAAATTCCTATCAGAAGCAGAATTAGAATCGAACCAGCTTTTAATCAGTTGTTGATGTTGGTCTAGTTTACGCTTGGCTTGGGTTCTTACTTCTTCTAACTTCATCAAAGCGTTAATACGGCTTTCTAAAGGGCGACAATCTTCTTCTTGAACTTTTTGTGACAATTGAAGCAAAGGAAGAAGAATGTGAGGTGGCAGAATGGCTTCTCTGCCATAAACAAGAAAAAAGGGTGAAATACCTATAGCAACTTTGGGTGTTACCCTATCCACCCACAGCGTATTAAGCAGTGCGTTGTGCCAGTTCTTGTGATTTTCAGCCACGGTTCTCTTGATAATTTTGATCAAGTTCTTGTTTGTTGATTCTGCTAAGCCATTTCCCTGGGGGTAGTAACTAGCAGAATACTTCAGCTTTATTCCCTTTTCTAAGGCGAACTCAGTCATCTCTAGAGAATAAAAGTATGAAGCATTATCAAAGACTAGACAATCAGGGATGCCAAAACGGGTGATGATATTCGAGTTTAGAAAAGCGATCACCTGACTTGTGTTAACAGTTCTCAGCACGGCGGCTTTAGACCATCAAGTAAACTAATCAGTGGTTGTCACAATATACTTGTGTTGTTGTGAGGATGGAGGGTTAATAGGACCTATGATATCAAGGCCCCATTGCTGGAAAGGTGAATCGACTGTGACGGGTTGCAAGGGGAAGGTTGGTTTCTGCAATCGCCCTGATGCTTTCTGACAAATGATGCATTTACGGCACAAGGCATGGGCGTCCCTAAAAAGCGTGGGCCAGTAGTAACCAGCTCTTAAAACTTTATGAGCAGTGGTATCACCACCGAAGTGACCACCAGCTTCTCCTGCATGCAACTCAAGCAAGACTCTTTCTACTTCGTCCTTTTCAAGACAACGCATCAGTACGTCGTCGAAATTCTGACGAAACAGTATACCATTAACTAGGTGAAAGGAGGCGGACTTTAGTCTCAACGCTCTTCTTTTGGCGGGGTCAAGGTGACAGGGTGCTGATCCATGTTCAAGATAAAATCTAATATCATCGTACCAAGGACTTACGAGGCTTTATGCGCAACAAATCAAATTATGATCATGTTGTTCTAGGTCTGACGTATCACTATCTTCTTGTTGTTTGGTTTCCGAATCAACAACCAACTTACAAAATCCTTGGCCTCTCACAATCTATGTTGGGGTGATCTCTAAGTCATACTCCTGCAAGGAGGTGACCCAGTTGGCTCTTTTCTCTCCTAACTCCTTTTGCACTAACAAGTTCCTTACAGCAGGGTAAGGGAAAATGACCTTCGTCCTTGACTTCAAAAGATATGACCAGAAATGCTTAACTGCCTTGAAGATAGCGTAGGCTTGTCGATCGACCACTGGGTAGTTAATTTTGGCACCTTTGAAATCAGAGCTCATAAAGGCGATAGGTACTTCGTTGTTTTCAGAATTCTTCTGAGTTAGGACCGCGGCGTAGGAACGATCAGAGTCAAAAGTATAGAGTGTAAAGTCTTGAGAGAAATCAGGGCTCATGAGAGATGGGGCATCAATTATGGCCTTCTTAATATCGTTAAAAGATTGGTTTTCAGTAGGTCCCCAGTGATATTCGGTGTCTTTCTTAATCAGGTTCTGGAGAGGCCTGACCATTTCAGAGAAACTGGGGACAAATCTTCTCACGAAATTAATCTGGCCTAGGAAAGACTGCATGGATTTTTTGGAGGTAGGTGGGGGAAGTTTACCGATGACTTGGGTCCTCTCGGGGTCAATAATCATTCCATCACTAGACACAATGAATCCTAGTAATTTACCTTGTTCTACTGCAAAGATGGACTTCTTGGGGTTCAAGGAGATGTCGTACTTGCGACATCGTAGCAGAACGACTCGTAAGTGAGTTAGATGATTGTCTTTGTTTTTAGAATAAACGGTCACATCATCTAAGTAGACTACTACAGAGTGATTGATTAAGCCTTTGAAAGCAATGTCCATTGCTCTCTCAAAGGTAGCACCGACATTAATCAATCCAAAGGGCATTTTGCGATAAGCATAAGTGCCCCACGGGGTACGAAAGGTAGTTTTTAGTTGGTCTGGCGAAGACATCAAGACCTAATTGTATCCATAGAAACCATCTAGTAAGGACATCCTCTCAGAACCAGATACTTGTTGCAAGATCTGTTCCATGGGAGGGACAGGATAATTATCTTTGTCATATGCTTTGTTGAGGTTTCGGAAATCGACACAAAGTCGAATTTCCCCGTTTTTCTTCCGCACTGGGACGAGGTTGGATACCCATTGAGTGTGTCTAACAGGAAAAATTATTTTAACACTTAGGAGTTTGTTCAATTCTTTTTGTACGATCGGTTCTAATTTAGGATGCATTTTCCTCAGTTTCTGTTGGAAGGATAAGGTTTGGGGCTTCATCGGGATGACATGTTGTATAATATTAGGATCAAACGTCTTAAGATCATCATAAGTCCATGCAAAGACATCCTTGAACTCTTTGAATAATTTAACAAAAACATCTTTTTCATGTCTAGAACATCCCAAGCCTAAGTTGATACACTGAGGATTTTCACTAGTCCCTAAATTGACTTTTTCATAAGACAATGAGGAACTGTTCGTTTTGCAATTGACCGTATTTTTAAATTTATCTTCAAAATCATAAAACTTTTCTAGTCTAACAACAAATTTGGGTATAAGATTTACCATGTCCGATAGAGCCTCAGAAGATTTCAGATTAGGTATTACCGTAAAGTCGTGCAAATTGTCATCGTGAGTTTGTTCATCTATCACTGCGCCTTGAAAGTTTTCTTCCATGTGCAGAAAGTTAATGATCTGCTGATCATCGTCAAATACTCTCCAGTTTGTGATATTGTCAGGAACAGATGGTTGAAACAATAGCTCCACGGAGAACGCGTTTGGGGATAAGCCTTCTGCAGGAAGAAGTTTAGAGGCAACATTATCTAATAGATCTGCTTCAACATTATTTGATCTAGGAATGGAATTTATATTAAAAGCAAAAAAATTGTCCATTAAACTCCATACCTCAGACTGGTAACATTTGAGATGAGGGGAAAGACAGTGTATAGAATCTCTCACCTGCCTAACCACTATCTCAGAGTTGCCGAATACAGTCAGATTTTGAATGTGCATGTCAAGTCTTTTCTGAGACCTTGCAATAAAGCCTCATATTCTGCGATATTATTAGTACATTCAAATTCTAATCTACAAGCCAATAACGTCTTGTTACCTGCTGGATCGATAATGATGCAGCCTGCACCAGCTCCTTCTTTAGACTTGGAACCGTCAAAATATAAAGACCAAATTTGACTTCCATCGGGCTCACATGACTGTTGGATAGAAGTTGTTGGTTGCGTACATGCTAGGATCTCGGACTGTTATTCTGGATTGTTGATAGGTGAAACTTCAGCCATGAAATTTCCGAAGTAGGTGTCCATCCCTTTGACTTCAGGTGAATTAGCAGGAGGTGTGTATGGCTCGTTAGGATCGTTCAAGTCTGTGACCGTGAACTTGAGGTAACGCTCACGATTCACTCTGATCTTATTGGGCTTACCATTTTATGGAAGCCATAAGTGAGACCAGTATGTTGCAAAGTAACCATGTAGCTGCTCCGACCAATCCCTGCTCAAAAACAAACCATACACTTCTGGGATATCCACCACAATTATATCAATAACCTGATGAACCTTTGGGTTAGACGATAATCTAATCAATACATTTTTCAGTTCGCCTATAACTTTGACATCTGTTCGATCGAGTTGTATGATTTTCAAAGAAGATGGCTCTACTTCGGCGTTAATATTTTGGCAGACTGACCAAGGCATCACATTTGATGATGCTCCTGAGTCAACCATACAATTATGCACATTTATGTTGAAGATTTTGAAAGTTAAAAGAAAAGGAGGTACATTCTTGCGAGTATTTAGAGTAGTAGCTTGTGGTTTCTTACTCGCGTTTTCTAATGCTTCTTTATCTACATTATTTGCGTTATTTACATTATTAACATTATTTAAAGGAGGTACAGGAAGTCTTCCTTTATCTTGAGGATCATGATTGTTTTTAGTGGAAGTCTTCTGCGGCACTTTGCTTTGCACAACCTTATTGTTGTTTAAATTACCATTCTTGCCATTTTCTGAAATATTCTACAACATCTTTTGTAACAAAAATGGAAATTTCAACAACTCATAATTAGAAATGTTAGCCATTAATTTCTTAAGGTCTTCAACAACATCATAATCTAATTTAGGGCCAGCATTACTCTGTTTAATTTCTACTGATTTAGATGGCTTTGGAGGTAAAGTTGTAGAGTTCTCGGCAGGAGGTTTGTTTGATGTCTTACTCCTAGTGTTGTACGGGTGAACAATCTCGAAGTTAGCTTGGAAGATGCTATCCGAGAGGTGTCCAAAAATATTTGGAGAAGACTCTTCTTCTTGAATGATTTCCTGCTCGACTTCCTCTTGAGGAATATCAGGAGGGATCAAGTCATCATGGGCTCCTAGAATTGTCTGGAGAGCACATTGCAAACTTTCTAGGTTTAAGCCTTCGGGACTTGGACTAGGCTAATTGGTTTGAAAAGGCTTTCGGAAAGGAGGTTTGTAGGGTCCTTTACTCGAAGAGGCTTCTTCAGTTGACCTTTTTAAATCTATAACTTGATTAAACAATTTTTGTACAACTTTGGTTAAATTTTCCAAATCAGAGTTTTTAGGTTGTGTTTTGTTTTGTGTAGGTCTGGGAAGAATTTCAATATTCTTTTTGGAAGAAGCAACAATTTTAGTTTCGTTGCTAGAAGATTCTTTAAGGCTGAGTATATCTTTTTCAATCTGAGTAGCCTCTTCAAAGGCTTCTAACAACGTGTCTTTTTTAGATCTTTTCACCCAAATAGATATACTTTGATGTAGAGCTTTAGTATAGTAAGCTATTACAAGGCTCTCAACAGGCATAGAGTCTGCAGGGATTCTATTCTTAAGTGTTAAAAATCTTTGATTAAAATCTTTAACTTTTTCTTTCGAGTTCATTTTTAAGCTTGAAAGATCCATGACTAAAACTTCCGAAGGTTTGTCATCTCCGAATTTTTCCAAAAAGCATGACTCAAACTTTTCCCAAGACACTATAGTATGAGGTTGTTGGGAAAAGTACCAAGTGGACGCATTACCCTCAAAGGTGTAAGGGAACAACCTACAGACGACATCTTCGTGTTCAACATTACGGAGTCTGATGGCTAACATAAATTTTTTGATATGATCTTCGGCTATCTGTTTTGAATCGGGATCAAACTTAGGAAGCCATTTCTCCGGGTGCTTAGGTAAAGGGTGCTGGGCTCCAGGTACAGGTACAGCATCCTGGTCCAACCAGGGTCTAGCATGGTTGTTCTGATTTGCCATTGGGGAATTGGGTTTAGAAGGCTAAGAAGGTGGATTGCCTTTGTCAAAAGACGAATCTCCTCCAGAAGAGGAAGGAGATGAAAGAGGTGGTGAAGGAGGTATCCCAGATCCTCCTGTAGCAGGATTTGTGTTTGGATCTGTCGGATTCACAGTGAGGTCTATATCACCTAACTGTTCTCTGATATCAGAGAAGTCTAAAGGTTGACCCCACGGGCGGTTTGGTTTCCTAAGACTAGCTAAGGCATTGTGTGTTCTGATCAGAGATTGACGAACGATCTCTTGGGGATCACCACTTGTAGGATTAGGGGTTGTTGGCTCAACTGTGATCTGTGGATCTTCGGTTGAAGTAGTTGTTGTTCGAGGGGGGATATTATCTTGTGAATGGCTTCTAGTCACTATAGGGGTGCGATTAGGTGGAGGAGGATTCTTGCGACCACCTCGTGCCATTAATTAAGTTCGGGCCCTCCTTCTAGCGCCATTTCTTGACGGGCGAAATTGACCGTCCGTCAACTGGGAGAGTGGAACCGGTCCGGGGTTGTCTAAATAACCCAAGCCGTTTGGAATGGACCACCCTGACGAGTTTAACGGCTCCGTTGGCCGCTCTAAGGTCTTCTATGAAAACCAA
>ML840723.1:0-27622 GCA_009831015.1 Picea engelmannii | reverse complement strand
GAGGAGAAAAGTGGTACAAGGCTAGACTTGTTGTAAAGGGGTTTGCACAAAAGAAAGGTATAGATTTTGATGAAATATTTTCTCCTGTTGTTAAAATGACTTCAATTAGAACTAGTTAAAGTCTTGTGGCAGTAGAAGATTTGCATCTTGAATAGTTAGATGTAAAAACAACTTTTCTCCATGGGGATTTGGAGAAAGAGATTTATATGCAGCAGCCACAGGGGTATTAGGTTAAAGGGAAGAAGAATTTGGTATGAAAGTTGAATAAGAGATTATATGGCCTAAAGAAAGCTCCAAGGCAGTGGTATCTGAAGTTTGACAGGTTTATGACAGAACAGGGTTATAGTAGATGTCATTCTGATCACTATGTTTATTTTTAAAAGCTATAAAATGGAAGCTTTATTATATTTCTATTGTATGTAGATGACATGCTTGTTGCAGGGTCTAATATGCAGGATATAAATGTGCTCAAGAAGAAATTATCCAATTCATTTGCGATGAAGGATTTGGGTGCTGCAAAGAAAATCCTTGGTATGAGAATAACAAGAGACAGGAAAAATTGCAAACTGACATTGTCTCAGGGTGAGTACATAGAGAAGGTGTTGGAGAGGTTTAGAATGCAGAATGAAAAACCAGTTAGTACACCTTTGGCCATCCATTTCAAATTAATTAAGGAAATGTGTCCCAAGACACAGGAGGAGATAGAATGCATGCCCAAGGTCCCATATTCATCAGCAATTGGCAGCTTGATGTATGCAATGGTTTGCACAAGACCAAATATTCCACATGCAGTGGGAGTTGTGAGTAGATATATGAACAATACAGGTAAAGAACATTGGGAGGTAGTAAAGTGGATTCTCAGATACTTGAGAGGTACTGCTAATCATGCATTATGTTTTGGAGGTTCAGAAACTGTTCTACAAGGATATGTTGATTCAGATATGGCAAGTGATAAAGACAGCAGGAGGAGTACCACAGGGTATGTGTTTACTATAGGTGGGACAACAGTAAGTTGGATTTCAAAACTGCAAAAAGGTTGTTGCACTTTCAACAATAGAGGCAGAGTATGTTGTTTCTATAGAGGCTAGTAAAGAGATTATTTGGTTACAGAGGTTTATGGAGGAATTGGGAAAGAAGCAAGAGAATAGTAGTTTGTACTGTGACAGTGAGAGTGTCATTCATCTTGCAAAGAACTCAGCCTTACATTCAAAGACTAAGAATATACAGTTGAGGTACCACGTCATATGATCTGCCTTGGAAGATGGACATTTGAAGTTGGAAAAGATACACACTAGCCAAAATCCTGTAGACATGTTAACAAAGGGAGTAACCAGGGAGAAACTGAGTTCCTACTCAGTTTCAGTTGGTCTTCAAGAATGAAGATGAAGATAAGAAATTTTCCAGGTCCAAGAAGGTTTAGAGTCCAACATATACAACAGCGGTGGAGTTGTTGAGATCAGTCTACAAGTGGGAGATTGTTGGTTGTGGAGCTTGATTATCTTCCTGATTCAGAGGTCTTTTACTTTCAACCGTGTTTATACCCCATGAAGTATTTACACCCCAGAAGTATGTACACTCTTCCACACTGGGGAGTGCAGAGGGGTGTTACCCCCTCTGCGAGGTCCGGAGGGGCTATCCCCCAGGATGGGGGGTCTGGGGGTAAGTAGGCCCCTAGCAGGGGTTCAGGGGTGAAGCCCCCGAAGGAAAAATTGCCTTGTAAATGTATATTGTAATTTCATTGTAAATATGGACCGTTCATTATAAGGTCGCAGATCTAACGATAGATATTATGTTAGGGTTTTTTTCCCTAGAAGGAAACCCTCTTTTATAAGGGAAATGTATTGTGGTTATGGTTGATGGTGAGTATTGTATTCTGAGAGAGAAGACTGTGAGAGAAAGAAGAGGAATTTACAGTGGGTTTTGTTGTAGGTTGTATCCCTTCATTTGCTGGATAATAATAAAGGAAGGACCTGGCAATTTCTCTGGTGGACGTAGCCCACACAGGGTGAACCACGTAAATATGTGTCTCTCTTGTATTGTGTATCTTCTTTTTTTTGTTTTCGCATTTGTTTTATTTTATTTCTCTGCAGTCCTATTTTTCTAACATTGATCTGATCCAAATATTTCACAATTTCGGGTATCAGAGGATCGGGAGTTCAAAGGACAGAGAGTCAATTGAATCATATAGATGATACGCAAAATCACGACGCACCTTTTCGGATAAGCGTTGGTCACATGGAGAATACTTGTGCTTAGCGCTTGTGCACGCGAGTGGAGTTTTGCAAAGACCTATGGATTGTTTTTTGAAAGGTTCCAGTAGGGAATCGAAGACTGTTTCAATTCAGTCTTGAGAATATCCTAGACCGGGAGGTCGCACAACCCTTGAAGAGGAGGGGGGTCTGCAACACAAAGTCATATTCCTGAAACAATAGTAACCATCTACAAATACTCCCCCCCAACACTGGCTTATTGACTAGTTATTTGAGGGAAGAATGGTTTGTGAACATTTTAAAGTGTTTCCCAAGTAGGTAGTGTATGAACTTTTGCAGTTCATATACCATTTCTAATCCTTCCCTTTATGTAGTATTGTAGTTCTTCTCTGACTCTGACAATTTTCTTCTTGCAAATGTTATAGGATGGTCTAACTCTCTTGCTCCTGGATGGGCCAGAATAGCTCCAAGTGTTATTTTTTATGCATCTACATGCACATGAAATGTATTTTCCCAATATGGGAATACTAGTATTGGTTATGTTACCATTTTCTCTTTTAGAGTGTCCAATCCTTGATGACAGTCCTCATTCCACTGAAATTTACTATCTTTCCTCAAAAGTTTCTCCATCGCGCTGTGATCTTCCCATACCCTTTTATGAATTTCCTGTAGTAGCTGATGTGTCCCAGTGTTACTCTCAATTGGCATACTGATTTCGGTGGTGGTAAATTGACAATCACTACAATCTTGGCAGGATCTACTAGTAAGCCTTGTTTGCACACTATATGGCCCAATAGTATCCCAAAAGGTGTCTCAAAGATGCACTTCTTGATATTTAATGATATCTGACACTACCTGCATCTTTCCAACATCATCCTTAATACCTCTACATGGTATTTCAATAGACTGTAGATTATCCAATCATCCACATATACCTCTAAGCACTGGTGGATGAATTCTTTGAATGCAGGTATGACTACTCTTGAGAATATTGTTGGTGCATTCTTCAGTCCAAAAGGCATGACTGTGTACTGGTAGGATCCCCATTCTATGGAAAAATTGGTCTTGTACTTATCTTCTGGGGTTATCTTGATCTAATGGTAGCCTAAGAATCCATCTGTGAATGAGTATGCTTCATGGCCTCCTACATTCTATAATACCTTGTCTATGAAAGTTGTAGGGAAAGGGTCATGTAGGAAAGCATGATTTAGCTTCCTCAGTTTGACACATATCCTTATCCCTCCCTGCTTATTCTCCTGAACTACCGTAGGGCTTGCCCATTCATATTCCTCCACTGGTTTTATGATTCGAGCCTCCAACATTATGTCAATTTATGTTTTTACTTTCTGCTTATATATTGTGTTCGGTCTATATGGTCATTGTCTGACTGATATAGCCTTGGATTTGAGATGTATCTTAATCTCTCCTAGTTCTCCTTATATTCCTTTCATCTCTGTAAAGGTTGTTGGGAACATGTCATTGTACTCGTGCACTAACTCTGTTATGATTTCTATTGTTTTCTCATCCCAGTAGTCTCCAATGCTGGCCATTTTGGGATTTTAAGTTGTCCCAATGTTGACTTTATTCACCTTAATCGGCACAACAAACACTTTTGATTCTAGAGGTGGACCTTCCACCCCTCTTTCACCTTCAACTTCTGTAATCTGAATGTTGTGCTGGTCATATTCATCTGGTGCTTCTTCCTGCACATGGTAGCATGACAATAGTTCTTTCACTGTTGTCTGTTCTGTTGTTGATATTCTGTCATAAGTTCAACTTATGGTTCCTTAATGAATATCACCCCTTTGATTTGTTTGAGTGATGAATCAACGTTGGGGTTCTCATGTTCAAATGAGAAATTGATTGTAAAATTTTGTTGTAATGTTGTCCACTCTGCATTGCCTCTGCACAGTTCTTGGTCTATATATCAATTTGTTGGAATCCCTTCCAGTGTGTGAATAAAGAGATGAGGCCATTCTTCTGGTGGTCTCATTCTCCATAGTTTTTTGCACTTCTCCACGTGTTTTTCTGGTGTCCCCTTTTCATCATACCTTTGCAATTTATTGCTTCCTTGTTCTGTGCCAAATCTGATGCGCAGTAACCGCTTACATTGGTACCGGTCCTTGATTGTCTCTTTGTGTGCACCCCACCATTGTACATGTGTTTCCTTGAGTGTTATGTCCAGAGATAAGAGCCTCTGATTTTCTAACACTTCATATTCGTATCTTGTGAGGAATTCCTCTAGGTCATTCACCCCATGAAAGCTGGGAGGTTCTCTTATCTTTGTACGTACCCATCTTACTGCGTAGTCTATTTTTGTGCACCTTCTTATGGAGACTCCATGTAATCTTTGTTGCCAATTCTCCAACCTTGTATCTTAGTCTGAAGTGCACGACGTGATACTTCTCCAACTGAGTACACCATATGTAGTTGGATTCACATAATCTTCTTCTCACATGGTGGTTCTATATAACTGGTTAATTTCCTCCAGGTCTAAACAAGTGGGTTCTACAAACCTTTATCCTTCTAATGGATCCAATGGCGCAATGAATATGTACTTGCCTGAATCAAAAGTCATCTTACTCATATTTAAATTGATTATGGCATGATTATCAAATGCCCAATCCAAGCCAAGAAATGTTGAATAAGGTGTTGTACCATCCACAATTTCTATCACTTCGAAATCAATTGTAGTGCGCACTCCATCCATATATAGTGTCACACCCTTTAACCTTCCAATTGGCAAAACCCTGTGTTGATTTGCTAGTTTCAGCTAAACGGGCAAATATCCTAATGTGGGCTCTCCCATACATTTCCATGTCTTCTTAGGTAGTACATTCACTTCAGAGCCTAAATCCAGTATGATATCCCCCATTTTGAAATCTCCAATGTTGGCATTCAATCTGAATTCTCTGCTTGTTCTCCTCCTCGTATGAAAATTATTAACTATTTTATGTTCAATCTCTCCCTCTACTTATGTTCTACATATTTCTACCATATTTTGTAACACTTTCACAGATGATGGATCATTTAGAAGTTTAACACGGGATTGTAGAAAAGTCTTTATGGTACTTACTTGTCCTATAGGTTGTGCTTCATTAGTGTGATCCAGGGATGAAAGCATCTCGTACGTTGGTACGTCCTGAGTATACTTTGTAGTTGATGTGGATGCAATGTCCATCTTCAAGAATTATTTTTTGGCTTGCTTGAATATATCCTTTTCATTCTGCACATCAAATTGCTTTTGTGGTTCGACATTCTTCTTTACCCATTGGTGTTGTGTCATATCTTGTCTTACTGCTTCATCTCCTATCTTAGCTCCTCCACGTGTAACTATGTTGTTTTTTCTTCCATCATCCCTTGCTTCTGCATAAATCCATTGAACATTCTAGTTGTTCTGGTTTCTTTTTTCCTGGATCTTCCCCAATAGTGTCGGACAATATTCTATGTCATGATCGGATGCACGACAATACATACATGTCGCAGGTGGAAGTGGACATTCTCTTGCATAGTGTCCTGGTTGTTGACATTATTGGCATACCACTGATCCTCTTCCTCTTGCAAAGCCTCCTCTACCTCGTCCTCCCCCTCTGTAGCCAGGTCGATCTCCTCGCGGTGTGTTGTACTGTGGAACTTGGTTATACTGCACGAGATTATACTATGGTTGCATGGTATTGTACTGCGGTTGTGCAATGTTATATGGAGCTGGTACTTGGTTAAATTGTGGTGAAGATTTCCCTATCATCATTCATGCCTACACCCTATAGGTGTTTGATGTTCTTTCCCTCATCATCTCCATTGTCTTGCAATCTTTGTCATCATGGCCTACTGACTTGCAAACATTGCAATATGAACTCTTAGGCACTATCTGGTATTTCTGCATCATTGGGAAGTGATATGGATCATGCCCTTATGTCTTACAAATCTCACACCATATTCCTCCTTATGGCAAAGGGTTTGGCAGTCACGTTGCCATGTATTGCGGGAATGTTGGGAATTTTTTCTTGTGGTGTCCTTATTTCCTACATGTGGTACACCAAACAACTTCTCTTTTGTCTGTACCCATGTTCTGGTTTAATTGAAATGTTAGATTCTTCAGGTCTTCCTTGAGCTCCTCTATTGTTGAATCTGTTTTCTGATACTGGTTCTCTTCTAGTTGCAAGGCTACCTGCAGAGCCTCTTCCTGGGTCTGAAACTTATGTTGTCTCAAGGGGTATTTCAAATGTGGTAGTAATGAATTGAAAAACAGATGCTTATGCTCCATATATGTCATGGCATACTTCAACTTTCCCTTTAATCGTTTGAATCTCTAGTCTATATCCCAAACAGATTATCTTGTTTTATATTTGATCTCTATCATCTCGTTCATGTATTGATCCTCTAAGCTCGACTTCTAGAATTCATTTATTAGCAGATTCTTGATATCCACAATCGTTCCGGTTATTCATAGTGGACTGCTTGCAGCTAATCTCATGTACCAATCCAGTGAGTAGTCTCTTAGCATGATGGCTAACTGTGCAAGTTTGGTGTCCTCATCTATGATCTGATTTTCTTCCCAGATCTCTTCACAAATGAACAAGTGCTTCTCAGGGTTCTCCAATGCCTCTCCCTTGAATTTTGGTAACCTGAAGGTGGCATCATGTCCTTCCATCCTGAATGTTGAACTACTACCTTCACATGGTGTAGATTCTTGACCAATGCTTCCTAAACTGACTCCCCCAGTCGTTGCTTCATGTGTTGATGTACTTCCTGCTATGTTTCTTCCACTAAAATTAGGTTGTCTAAATGGTGGTGTTCTTTCTGGTGTATTAGTCGCACATGGGTTTATGGATTCCACACTAACACTGATATGGATAGGATTTCTGCCTCTGGTTTCTGTTCTTGGACCTCTTGTCTTCATTTCATATATCGCACACAGTATTTCCTCAAACTGCTCCATAGCTTGGAGATCTTCTACCTCTTCTTCATCACTTGCCAAGCCTTCTCTCACGGCTATGGCTCTCTTCTTATTGTTTATCATATATTGGTAGGGTACTCCACTGCACATTCTTCCAGTTGCTTCCATGATCTGTTTGATCTAGTCTTCCTCCATCATTATTGGATCCAAGGAATCCTCCTTCTTTCCTTTATCCATTTCTTCCTCCATTCCTTCATCTCTTGTCAGTGCTACCCCCCTTCCCCATTGCACGCAGGGAAGTTTAGTTGTCTAAGGTCATTGTCATTACACCTTTGTTATACAGTAACATCTTGATGGAAGTGTACAACGATCTGATATACCTACCTTGAGGTCCCTTCAGGAACTCTTGCTCTGTTGCGTTGTAGGACTTCGCAGTATCTACTGCAAATTCTATGATAAATCCTGCAACAATGTTGTCTAACCATAAATCTATTGCACGCGTAAACTTATTGTCAACTTGTTGTAACTACATGATTTCAGCAGGATTCCATTCTAGATTTCTGATCCGATTTGTAGGGTGGTTGTCTTTCAACCTCAATATCCACTCCTGCAATATATGCAGGAAATCATAGAAAAATACTTCATGCAAGTCACTGAATACGTACTTGTTTGGATATTTGTGTGGTGTTAACTTCGGGTTGTTGTTATCTTTCTGTGGAAATTCTAGCTCCTTTGTTTTCAACCAGATCTCGATATCTACCTTCATTGGGTTCCACGGTCTTAACATCCCCTTTTATATTCTCATTCTTTTAACATTGTGTCATGGGATCTTCATGACTCTTGAACAAATCTCATTCAATCAATCCCTTTCTGTTCCAACTGGAAATGGAATCATTCGTTGGTTATTACTTTATCTATTTTGATTAAGTTGACCCAGGTTTAGATTTGAACAAGCTTCCAACAAAATCCCTCTAAAACTATCGGCCCCCTTGGTAAACTAGAAGGAAACATAGTACACATGGTGCACTGCGCAGTCTCACCCGAGATAGTTCTATGTGTGGTTGTAAAACTCAAATTCTTGCAGCCTGGGAATGAATGGGGATCTGCTATTAACCCCAATGACCTTTAATCATTCACTAATCATACATATAGATTTAGTATATTGTTATTCTTACTCATGCATATAAAATATCAGATCTAACTAATTCACTCATTCATTTATCTAACATATAAACATCGACATCAAAGAAGATACATAACATTCAGTCACATAACGCAGGGTCTACCATGGTTCCAGGGATGATTTTAGGGGATAAATTTCGCTCATGGGCTAATTTTCCATGGTTTTTCCAAAAACGAGATTTGCTATTTTAAAAATAATTCACCCAAATTCTATAGGATAAAATTATTTTACCTTAAAAATTGCCAAAATTTTATAAAAACTATATAAAACCCTTAGAAATTTGAATATTTTTACAAAAATATCACCAATCATTTATAGTTGGCATATGAAGGATTAGTAAGGTTCGCCAAGGTTTTTACATTTTAAAATAAATTTTCATCCTTAAAGTCATCCATGCATGGTTCACCCCTCCTGGGTAACGTCCACAAAGATTTGGCTATTCTACTCCTTTATTATCTTTGATTCAAACCTATAGCACCTCACGCATTACAACTCTCCCTCAAAATAGGTCAAGATCTTACAATGAGGTGGACTAGATCGCACCAGGCTCCTCATCCTGCGATCTAACCCTCAAGATCTACCTTAATCCCTCTCCCCAACTCAACATCTTACAACATTAGATCGGACTTACAATAACTACTAAAAATGTTCGAACACGCTAGTATCCAACCAACTCTGAACTCCCTTACCCAGACCTCATGGGTACCTATTTATACATATTTTTTAGCTTACCAGCCATTACATTCTCTTACCAAAACCCTAACCCTATCATGGCTATATCTTCTTGCATGCGTGCCTCGCATGCCTTCCTCTTCTGCATGCACATATGTTTAACACGTGTTCATCCTTCTACATGCGCATCTGTTGTACACATGTTGATCCTTCTGCATGCGTAGTCACCTCCCACATTGTGCCTTTCCCTCAAAGAAACAATACCCTACCCCCTCTGGATTTGAACTTGTGACCTCTTAGGATGAAACACATGTTCTTAACCATTAGGCCCACTCAGGCTGTATACTTTGTGTCTATCAACATCATGCGAACAAATTGCTTGGTCATACTATGCCTAAGTCAAATTTTATTTAAATAATATCATACAATGTGCCACCTAGTTAAATATTAGGTTTGGCTTAAATTCGACATAGGAAATTCGTATCCCTTATTATTATTTGAATTTTTTAATATTTTTTAAATGAGGAATGGTTGATTGGGATTGGTGGAGGGACTTTATAAACTAATTTTTGTTAAGTGTAGCAACAAGTTGGCCCAGAGAAATTAGGAAAGATAAATAAAAATCCAATCACCTTCCATGTACTATCCTAGGTAGTAAATGCAATGTTATCTCATTGATGCATAGGATGGTGGGAATTAATATGTTTGGTGGGGTTAATATGTTGGGTGGTAACTGCGGAGGATTGTTGTTTTACATTGATTTTAGATTCAACCTTGTAGTTTCTCTATATTTCCAGGTTGCCCCAAGTTGTGGTGGTTGATGATTATGGTTTTTGGGGTTATTGTGCTTGTTGTTTATAGTTTTTATGGATTGCTCATGGTTACCAATTAATGTTGTTGGGTTTCTCTTAGTTATGGTGGCTGTTCGTTAAGGTTTCTTTGTGTTGTTGTGTTATTAGGTGGTAATTGCTCAGCTAGCTTATTGATCCAAAGAGTTGTTGGTGTTAATGCATTTGGTAGTTGTGTGGTAAATGTAGTGTTAATGTTAATGTTGATTATTGTTGTTATTACAATTGCGTTGAAATCATGTTCTCGTTGTCTCTCTATGTTCTTGGGTTGCTCCTATTTATGGTTTCTCTAGGTTCTCATGTTGCTTCTAGTTATTGTTCATTATTATTTGCATTGGGTTGCTCCTAGTTATGGTGGTTTCTAGTTACTGTTTCTCTACATTATTGTATTGCTCAATGGAAAATGCACCATTGGCATGTTAATATAGGGGGTAGGGGTTGTTAATGCATTTGGTGGGTCGATGGTAAATGCAAAGTGCCAATGCATTTTCAGTTTTGATGATTTCTTTGTGTTCCTGCATTTCTCCTACTTATGATTTTAATGGTTATGGTGTTCATTGTGATTTAGCTTAATGTTTCATTTCTCTTCACAATTTGTGGCCGAGAATTGCCTAGAGTTGTTGACTACATTGAGCATTCCCTACATTAGATTGCAAGTTGGATGATGGTGTTGGGATTTGTATGTGTTGAAGTTGGTGGTATTGTGCAAATTGTTGTGATTAATTTTTTCAAGGGCAAAGGGGTAGTGTGGGCATGAGAAATCTAAGAAAAAAGGTGTTTTGGTTTCCTTCCATCTTCTCTCAGTGATGAATGCATGGTGTTCACTCTCTTGTCTAAGTGATAAATGTGGAGGGTGGTGGATGTTAGTGCATTACTATTGAGTATGCCATGTGCTCTCATTGGAATCACATTCACTTGGGTTTGATGATGTATTTTTGTTTCTGCATTGTTCATGGTTATGTTGGTCACCATGTTGGCTCATAAGTGTAGAGGGCGATGGGTGATACTGTTGTTTCCTTAACTACGTGTTGTATTGTTTGATTGCTCTTAAAACACACATTCAAGGGTTAATTTGAGTTAGTGACATGCATTGAGCCTACATTGATTCTTCTTGGACATGAGTTTGGAAAGCAATATCATATTGTTGGTTGTATGTATGCCATGTTGATTGAGTGTGGAGTTATAAAAATTTGGTACATTTCCACATTCAAATGTGTAGTGTATTTAGGGGGTAATATGGGGTATCTAGGGAGGTACCCAACGGTAATAATAATATGTTTATGTATGGAGACCATTTTTAGTAAATAAGGCCTGTGTAATAGTGTGAACACAATAAATGTGAGAAGGCTTACTAGAAGGTTCCTTTTCTAGAATGTTCTTAGGAGGTAGATAGTATTATATAAGGAAGTATAAGCAATGTAATGAAGCATATTGGTGGAAGTTTATTGTATTTGGAGCTTAGCTCATTAGAAGGTTGCCTCCTCAAAGAGGAAAGTGAACATGAGTGAATTCCTTCCATAAGAGGATCAATTGTAAGGTGTTTCCCTACCTTAAGGGTTCTGGTATTAATCAAGTAGGTGTGGAATTCTTCTATCGTATTCATGGATATTGTATGTGATTTTATTTTCAGATCTCGAGAACTTGACAAAATGGCCCTTTCAAGCTACTTCGAGAAAGAGGTATTCCTAAGCATTGTAGTTACATGTACCTTATCAATAGAATGCCATGTTCCAATGTGGGGCTTACAATCTTAATGTTATTTGCAATATCTTTGTGGTTCTACTAAGTGTATATGTATTTAAGTGTGATTATAGAACTTTCTTTGATTTTTGGCATGGGGATTTTGATTGTAAATATTTGTTATGGCTTGTTGGTGGGCAAGAGTGCCTAGCGTTATAAATGTGTTGCACTATTTTGATTGTTCACTCAATGGCTAACAATTGTGGTTTTGATTACATGCATTGATATTGTGCTTGTTGCACATTGGTGTTGTGCATGGTTGTTTGATGTATGATTTTTAATTTATTGTTAAATAGATTATTTATGTTGGAGATATTACACACACCTAGGATATGTTTTCCTTATTTTCCTATGTTTATTAGTTATTATTGAGGGTATCCTATTTTTTAGGAACCTCTCCTACATTCTAGGAGAATATTCTCTTCAATTTAGACTTATTTACACTTAGTTAGATTAGTGGAAGTCACTCATGAATGGAAACCTCATTTTTATCACCAACAGTTGCAGGTGTTTCTCTCACTTCCACACGTGTGACTCAATTAACTGAACACTACGTGACTAGTTAACTAGTACTAGGTGGCAGTTAACTCTGGTAACTATGTGTGTGTGCCCAAATCTCTCTAGACCACCACTATGGCACATTAGCTTCTCTTATGGTGCACATTAGTTGATCTATATAGAGTATATCATGTGTAAATTATCATTCATTCATTTGGTTAGTACATTTTATCGTTCTTTTCTCTCGTCTTCTATATTTTGCAAGCTTTGTTCGTTCTTATGCTAGCTAGATCTCTTTTGCAGGTACTCACCACATTCTACATGGTATCATATCCCAAGGGTTTCTAGGAAGAAGGCACACCATCACTTTTATTTGCAGGTACTGAATATTGAAGAAAGAATGAAAGATGGATTACTCACTAACAATTCCTCTTACGCCTCATAGTCTCTCCAAGATTAATGTGCCATAGATCCATCAACCATATCTCAAAATCCATGGTATGGGTAGATCATATTTTTGTTACAGATATGCATTGCACAGGAATGGTCATGCTCGCCAAAGAGATCCAATACCCACATCATAGTTTAGGAGATAAAGTTGTTTTATCGGATCTATAGCTGCCACAGATCCATCAACAATATCTTGAAATCTGTGATCGAGGTTGATTTGATTTTTTGTGGAGAGATGCATTGCATATGGATGCTCATGCTCACAAAAAATATACAATACCCACATTGTATTTTAGGAGATACAATAGTTTTAACAGATCTATAGTTGCATGCAACATATCAACAGAACCTCATATTGTTATTCTGAAAGGCATATCTTAATGATATCATTCATTGGGAGAGAATCATTGTAATGGAGGACAAAGATGCATTTATCTCGACCCTTCAAAGTCTAAATCTAAAACTTGTCAAAGAAGTTAGCAAACTTCAAGGTGAACAAGAGAAATCCAAGTTTTGTCTTCAAAACATGTGTACCTATTTTTCCAGGGATTCTGAACTCATTGGGAGTCTAATGGAGGAGCATCAAGCTCAAGTTGATACTTTGACCACCCGCGTTAATGAGATGGAGGAGAAATTCACTCTTATCAATGAACAGTTTTTGGATGATTTAAAAGAGAAGGAAGCTATTATTGCTTGTTTGCAGAAAGATTTGCAACAATCTCTTTCTTCAAATGTCTCTTTTGCATTGTTGACCACTACTGAGCTTCCTTTCCCAAATTTTGAGTTGCACACTCGTGGTTTTGGGTCAAAATTGATGCACAAGATGGGATACATGGGTGGTGGCCTTGGTAAGAATGGACATGGGATTGTACATCTCATTTAGCATGTGATGATACCAACAAAAGTTGGACTTGGTTTTGTTGGGACTTCATTGCTAGTAGCAAGTTGTCTCGATATTTCTTTCACTCAGACTCATTTTGTTCCAGCACAAGAGTCCAATACACAAGATGAATCTTATATTGTTGAGTTGCAGTAGCCACCACCTACACCTCTTATTGATACAAGTTTGGAGCTTTCACAACCAGATTCAGAACCAACTTCAACATTAGAGTTACCAGTATCAAACTCTTCAGCACCAGCATCAGAGTTTTAGCAGAAACAGACTCTTTGGCATCAACTTCAGGGTCTACATCATCCACTTATCGACATCCTCAACATCATGATCAGAGACAATAATGGATTCCTATCAGGTATCCACTACCTTTTTCCAATTCCTCTTTTGTCAACTCATTGACGAAGAGGCATATACGACAACAACTTGGCAAGGTACCAACCCTGAGGATTGTTTGTGGTTGGCTTCATGATTGGTCATGGAAACATTTGAGCCATTGTTTGAAGACATATTACAGATGTGTTTCATCCATGATACATGGGAACCATTCTCATTGCTCTTGACTTGACTGATTATGACGCCTTTACAGTTCCATTCACCACTATTTTGATGACTTTTATGGTGTTTGCTTCTATGTTTTGGAAGCACTCTAACTAGCCTAACCATCTTGGTGTAGGCTAGCGACTTAATGTTTGGAGAGATCTAATTGTTTTCAACTAGTATCAGCTACAATATTTCAGCTTCAACACACCCATTGAAGCATATTATGACTTGTCATCGTCATATCATGCTTCATTGACTTGTCATATTTTCTTGATTTTGGAGATTGTTTACCTGCCACATGGTGGATTTCACATGTCTTTCTCTTCTTTTGATACATTGTACTTTGAGGGGGGGGGTCATGAGGTGTTCCCTCTTTCCTCATTTTATTTCTTCAGTGTTCATTAGTTGCATTGTTCATGAGTACCTAACATGGCCCTTATTTCCAGGACCCATTCTTCATTACCCCATAGTAGTGTTCAGGGGAGGTGTTGGAGATATTACACACACATAGGATATTTTTTTCTTATTTTCCTATGTTTATTAGTTATTATTGAGGGTCTCCTATTTTTTAGGAACCTCTCCTACATTCTAGGAGAATATTATCTTCAATTTAGAGTCAATTACACTTAGTTAGACTAGTGGAAGTCACTCATGCATGGAAACCTTGGTTTTATCACCAACATTTGCATGTGTTTCTCTCACTTCCACACGTGTGACTCAGTTAAATGAAGACTACATGACTAGTTAACTAGGACTGGGTGGTAGTTAACTCTGGTAACTGTCTGTGTGTGTCTAGATCTCTCTAGACCACCACTATGGCACATTGGCTTCTTTTCTAGTGCACATTAATTGAGCTATACAAATTATATCATGTGTAAATTATCATTCATTCATTTGGTTAATACATTTTATCATTCTTTTCTCTCCAAATTTTCTTTTATCTTCTATATTTTACAAGTTGTGTTTATTATTTTGTTAGCTAAATCTCTTATACAGATACTGACCACATTCTACAATTTACATGCACCTCTTTCTAATCAAATCAAATGCATTGATGCTATGTTGTTGATCATGATTGTGCCTTGCTTACTTTTATTTATTAACAAACGTTATTATCATTCACCTCTCTTTAAAGCCTTAATAGTTTGTGTTTGTTGCTTGTTTTGAGAAACCTTATCTTGTTGACCTAAACCTTGTTGTTGTATATCGATTATCAATGTCATTGTTGTCAATCCAATCCAATGTTGTTAATGTCTAAGTCATTAGCTCGAAAACTTATTACTCAGTTTTGATTTCAAACGCCCTCGATGGTTACCTAGGACCTGGCTATAGTAAGGATTGAAATTATCTTTTTCTTTTTTTGTCTCACTAAAATATGCACCCAATCAATGATATGTGGGTCTTAGAATAAATGGTATTTTGAACGGTCAATATGCGTTGTCTTTACAAGGATCCACTTGAACGGTCAATATGTGTTGTTTCACTCGAAAATTTTTGTTGTGCATTACTTTTGTATGTTATTCTTGGTTACTTTATTGTTTAGGCATAGTTTACATTGACATTTTTTCTAATTAATATTTGTTTTGTTTAATAAAATTTATGCTAAACCAATGATGATAAGGTCTATGAACATATTTTTGAGTTATTAGTTTGAAAGATTTTGTGTTACTTACCATGAATTGTCCATGTCTGGGGCATGGTTGTCATCGAGAGTATTTGTTTATTAGAGTTTATCTTATAGAGGATAAAATATTATTTCAATTGACCATCATTCATAGGATTGATGAATAAATTTTAGTTATTATTTTATATGGCCAATATTTATTTGTTTGGTATGGTTTTGTTTTATTTTACCCATTTTAAAACCTTTTTTTGGTTGAGTTGTTGGTTTGGAAGTTTGTTGTTACATATTGGTCTTTTAGATGCCCATACTAGTTAGCATGCTAATTTAACATAGTTCACATTGGGATTATTTCTTTGTTGGTATTTTTGTTTTTATTTTATTTTTTTTTAAAACAACATACGGGTTAAACAAGCTTCACATTGAGATATTTTTTGTTGGTTTTTTTTTTTTTAAACAGCATAAGGATCAACAAGCAATGTTAATGGCATAGGACCACCATTTATATTTTAATGTTTATTTTATGATTTTTTTTATTTATTTTTTAATACTAGAGGTTATTAAAATTCTATGAATGTTATATAGATAGTATAGATTTGTTTGTTCAGATTTATCGGATACATTTTATTGAACAAAACAAAAACTCTACAATACATTTATTGTTTGCTTTGTTATATATAAATCCTTATAGTAGCTTTCATAGGATATTTTGTCACAAAATTATGTGTTCAAAATTTTGTCATTATTTTTTAATGATTTAGCTTTGTTTCATATATATCATTTAGCATTTTATAAATATGTAGAATATGGATTATAGGGACTGTGGAGAATAAATTACAAAGTTACAAAAATAATAGTGTTACTTTTTATTGTTTTAAATAGTTGGTGCAATTTTAAAATCCCTATAGTAGCTTTCATAGGATATTTTGTCACAAAATTATGTGTTCAAAATTTTGTCATTATTTTTTAATGATTTAGCTTTGTTCCATACATATCATTTAGCATTTTATAAATATGTAGAATATGGATTATAGGGACTGTGGAGAATAAATTACAAAGTTACAAAAATAATAGTTTTACTTTTTATTGTTTTAAATAGTTGGTGCAATTTTAAAATTTCTTGATATACATATTCACATCAATTCTAAATCCATTTGCATGTTTTTTAATCTACTTTGCAATTCAAAAACAATATACTTATTTTGTTGTGTTATTCCTTTTAACTTGTGATAAAATATAGTAGACTTGAAAGGTCAAAATTAGATGCTTTCTTTAGTCTAGAATTCATTTTAGGAAAATTTGTTTTGATTTTCAGAAATAGATTTGTTTATCTTGTTTGGATGTCCATTAAAATGTTTTAAGAAAGTGTTTATTCCCCATGTGTCAAATACTTATACTTTTCTGAAAAAATGGTTGTCCTTGCATCAAACTTGCAAAGTTGGTATGTATTTTATGAATTAGTTCACTCATTCCAGCGTTGCGCGATTTCTTGGTTTTCTTTCTTTCTCTACACATTCTCAGTTGGTTCTGATTTGATCGTTTCAAATATCCTCCACAAGTTTAGATTTTTGTTACTAAATTTTTTTTCCTCTAACTCACTACAGGGCACAACCACATAATTGTTTGGCAATTGCAAACTAGTCATGTTTTAAAAAGCATGATTATTGTTTCATGCCCACCATAACACTTGTTCAACTTTTGTACTTGCATGCAATATGATCCATACACAGTTCAAAATAGAGAAATGTTGTGTTGGGCATACTACTACTTGGTCTTGCTTCTAGAAAAATTTTGTTGAGAAACTACCTTGATGCTTAACATTCCAACCTTACACCTATTCCTTGAACTTTTTTGTCACCTTGCAACCTTATGCATTATTTTATCCTTCTACATACTTGGTGATTTGAAGCTCCTTCTTAGGTTCCTCAATTGTCATCTACAATATGGATGGTGGGAATGTAGGAATGGAAGGGCCTAAAGAATTTGTGCAATTGTTTTTCTTGCAATTGTTTGCGAACAATTTTCCAGAAGCTATCGGTTTTGATTTTACCTTGTCACACATATGCTAAAGTTCATACACTTTTACTATATTCCTAAGGAATGCACGTTTGACTCGTTCATTGTGTAATTACATTTCCCATCCACAATGATGGAGATGTGACAAGGAGTTGTGGTGCACTTTCAAAAATGTTATGAGGCAAAAAATCCTAATGTTATTCTTTCAATTGGAAATGAGTTGAGCTTTGAGTTCCCACAAGAATTGCATGGTGTTAATGATCATCAAACATACCTACAAATAATATTGGTTTCAACATCATTCCAACTTGAGAATAGTGCTAATGGGTTGTGGGGGGATGTAATAAACATTGATATATAAAAAGTAAATTGTTAATCTTGAGAATAAATCCTTAACTACAGAAATTCCAAAATGCATTCACATCATAAAAAATAGAGGAATGTAGAGAGAACTCTTAAGGTAGGGTCACACCATCAAATAATTTTTATGGAAGGAATCACTCCACAAGCCATGATTTATACAATACAATATGTTCGACAACACAGGTATTCCAATAGAAGACGAACACCTTCAGTAACCACTCACATAACTAGATCAAAGATCAACACATCGATGTTTTCACGTGGTAAAAGCCCTACGGGGAAACATCCACGGCCCCATCCAATGCGGCCACTTGGAGCAGTTTATTAATGCAAAGAAAAAGATTACAGAGAGATTTTACAAGAGAGTTTCTCACAATCGATCATCAGAAAATGACCCTCCATACTCTTTAAATATAGATCATAGACCAATCAGGTGTTAATCCATAGATCAATGGTCGTTAAGATCGAGGAGAGTATGAACCGTTAGATCACTCTATGTCGGGAACATATCGTGACCATCGGATTTCCTAACTACAAATGCATACTAATGCATACTAAAGAAACACACTTTTACTTAGACCAAGTAGATCTTAACTAACTCCTAAGTGTCTAAATATCCTACCATCCCCCCTTAAGAACAACTTGGGATACGATTGAAGGATTTACAATGTTGACACAATAGGAGAAGGAAGGAGGCATTAGAGCTTATCCCCCCTTAATGACAACTTCCTGAACTCCAAACTTTGCTTCTGTAAAAGACTTTGTGAAAATGTCTGCAACTTGATCTTTTGTAGGGAAAAAGAGCACTTCAATAACTTGATCATGAATGAGATTTCTGATGAAGTGCATGTGTAGCTCGATGTGCTTGTTGCACTGATGTTGAATTGGGTATTTGGAGAGCTTAATGGCACTCTGATTATCGCACCAAAGGTTGGTCGGATGATGCTGCTCAAATCCAAACTCTAAAAGGATTTGTCGAAGCCACAAAGCTTCCTGACTTGCATTTACGACTGCTCGGTACTCTGCTTTTGTTGAAGAAAGTGAAATAGCCTATTGTTTCTTATAGGCCCAAGTGACAGGTCCTTAACCAAGGCTCAAAACATAACCTGCAGTAGACTTCCAATCATCAGGGTCGTCATCCCAATCTGAATTAGTGAAACCAACCAATAAAGGAGTCTCCCCTGAACTGTAATGTATCACGAATTGAACTGTACCATGGACATAGCGAAGTATCCTTTTAGTTGCTTTCCAATGGATTTCATTAGGATGTTTTCATATACCAGGCAACAAGACCAACAACAAAAGAAAGTTCAGGATGGGTATGAGTCAAGTATAAGAGGCTACCAACTAACTGACGGTATAGGGTGGCATCAACTTCAGGAGAAGTACGGGTGCCAGTAAGCTTGATTCCAGACTGGAAGGGAGAAGGGGTTGGTTTACAATCATCCATGTGAAAGCGACGAAGAAGGTCACAATCATACTTAGACTGGGAAAGAAAAATTCCTTCATTGGTTTGCAAAACTTGGAGGCCAAGGAATAGTGCAAAAAACCTAAGTTTGTCATTTCAAATTTCTTATTAAGGATGGTTTTCACATGGTTTAAAAGTTTTGAGTCACTACCAGTAAGGATAAGGTCATCAACATAAAGGACAAGGATTATGAGATGGCTTCCTACTTTCTTGGTATAAACATTAGGATCAGAATGGCATCTAGAGAATCTGGTGTCAATAGGAAAGTTGTCAATTTTGGCATACCAAGATTGGGGAGCTTGCTTAATACCATAAACAAATTTCTTAAGGCGAAAAACAAGGCGAGAGTCGTTCTAGACATTTCCAGGAGGTTGTTTCATGTATATTTCTTATTTCAAATCGCCATGCAAAAAGGTGGATTTAACATCCATTTGATGGACCTCCCATTTATGTGAGGCAGTAAGGGAAAGAACAAGGCAGATGGAATTCATTTTGGCTACAGGGGCAAAGGTTTCATTATAGTCAATTCCTTCAACTTGGGAGAATCCTTTGGAAACTAACTGAGCCTTATGTCTTTCAACAATTCCATCTAATGCATATTTAGTTAAGTAGACCCATTTACATCTGATAAGTTTTCTTCCTTTTGGAAGAGGTACAAGATCCCAAGTATTGTTTTCCATTAAAGAATGATACTCTTCATTCATTGTTGTATCCCAATCTGGATGACCTAAAGCTTCTGAAAATGTCTCTGGATCATGAGTCTCTGAAACTTGAGCCAAAAGAGAAGAGGCTCTCTAGAAATATGAACGTGTTCGACGCTGATCTGAAGGATCACCGACAAGATCACCAACTGCTTCTCGTGTTGAACGGACCCATCTAGGAAGCGGTGGAACTGGTGCTTGTTCAGGTTCAAAGGAATCATCTGGAGGAAGGTTAGCAGGTGGAGGTGGATTTTCATCCTCACTGTCATCATCTGAAGAAGAAACCAGAATAGGAACAGAAGAAGGCACAAACGTTGAAGATGGATCACATGTCAAAGAAGGCACAATCATCGAATTAGGCTTGCAATCCAAGAGATTTTCATCAAATTCAACATCTCTTATAAGAATAATTTCATTACAATGTGGTTGACGAAGTCTATAACCTTTGACATATTCAGAATAACCAACAGATCTACACTTCTAACTTTTAGGTTGCAATGCTTTCCTTTTCTCATCAGGAATGTGAGTCCATGCTATACTGCCAAATACATGGAAGTGACTTACATCTTGTTTAATTTTAGTCCAAGCTTCTTCCAGTGTTATATTTTTAAGAGCCTTTGTGGGAGTGCGATTGACTATGTAATTTGCACAGTTTATTTCTTCCACCCAATACTTTAGACTTAATCCCTTATATTGGATCATACGATTAGCCATTTCTTTTAATGTGTGATTCTTTCTCTCAACAACACCATTTTGTTGTGGTGTATATGGAATAGTTTGTTGCATTTGGATGCCCTGTGTAGTGCAGTAACTTGTAAAATTATTGTTCACATATTATCCTCCATTATCTATTCTTAACTTTTGAATTTGATGTCCATATTACTTTTCTACAAGGGCCTTGTAGGCCAGAAAATTGTCAAAAACTTTTCTCTTAAGTTTTAAGAAGTAAACCCAAGTACATATGGAAAAATCATCAATGAAAGTTAAGAAATACTTGCACCCAGAAAAAGAAGGAGAAGAAAATGGACCACACAAATCACTGTGAACAAGTTGTAAAGGGCCTGAGGCGTGTTTTTCGAGAACACAACCAGCACAAACACCATCTCTGCATGAAACAAGAGGAAGACCAGTCACCATTTGTTGATTACATAGTTGTTGCAATGAGCGATAGTTTAGATGACCAAACTGCTCATGCCAAAGTTTGCTCAAGTCATCACTATGAGCAAAAAAAACTGATGAAAATGTTGATGACCCAAAGTTGTCAAACTTGTATAACCTGGTAATATCATTAGCAATTCCAGTTGCAGGAACATGCTTAGGATCTTTTCGATCCTTGATTACAACTTGGTGAGGTGAAAACTCTACGGTTTTACCTTCACCTGAATGAGTGATTTGATATACTGATAGAAGATTAGAAGGAATACTTGGAACACATAATACATCATTGAAATGACCATTATCTACTTGAATTGTTCCAGATCCTACAACACTAAGAGATCTATCATCACCAACAAATATTTTCTTGGTGTTACATTCATTTAGAGCAGAAAATGTGGCTTTGTCCTTAGCCATATGATAAGATGCTCGTGAATCAATAAGCCACTCATTAGAAGAAGAAGTAGAATTTGTGTTGAAGGAGAAACCAGAAGCGGAAAGTGCATGTCCATGAGAAGAAGAAGTAGTAGAATCAAGACTGATGTTTTTCTTCTTCATCGTTGCTTTTAAAGCTGCCATCTTCTTGAAACATTTGGACTCATCATGACCATCTTTATCACAAAAGTTGTAATGTCTGTCAGTCTTCTTATTTTTATATGTTTCTCCTTTGTCACCATTAGGAGTTGAAGTTGTCTGAGCGGGTTTGGGACCCTTATATTGCTTGTTTTTGTAGCGAGGATGTTGCATCTTGGTATACTTGGGTTTATCTTTATGCTAGGCAACTAAGGCTTTGTTAGAGGTACCTGCAATGCTGATCACTCCAAGTTGTATAAGCTTATCTTCCACTCTAATCAAGGCAGCACAAAGGACTCAAGGGTGGGTTTTTCATAAGTTTTCCTTAGAGCCTCTCATGGCATAAAAGGTAGATACAAACAAAGAATATGCACTACCTAGCTTAGAAAGAATAAGATAGATGCAATGCTCTTCCTCCATTTTTATCTTACATTCTTCACATAAAATTCTGAGTGTTTTAAACTTAGATAGATAGTCTCCAAGGCAAGAAAAAACACTTGGACTCAAGGTCAATGTTTTATTTTCTAACTGTTGTGCTCGAATAATATTGAGATTACCAAACACATATTCAATCTTGTCCCAAGCTTCTTCGAGGTCATCAATTTCTTGAAGGTGGTACCTTAAATCAGGAGAGATGGACATTCTGATTAGTCCTCGTGCTTCGTCACTCCTATTATCCCATTCCTATTTCTTATCATCATCAGTGAGTGATTTTTCCTTTCCCAATGTAATTTGGTACAAGCCTTTACTTCTTAATAAATCTTCCATATGAGATTTCCATTGTAAGTAGTTGTTTTTGGTAAGCAAGACATCACTTGTAGAATCCATATTAAATATGCAGATAATGTGGATTTAAAAACTGAAACTAATGATCTGGATGAAAAGATCTCGAAAAGTTATGCGGTTTTAAAAAAAACAGCACTGAAAATGGACTTTCGATGTGAGAATTATGCCTTTTTAAAAAAAGCATAAACGGTAACCAACTGACCACGTGATAGTGTAAGTTTCTTTATGAAATGACTCACTTTTATAAAGAGAAGTGGGGATCACTTTTACAATGAAGTTACTTTATAACATAAAAGCTACATGCAAAATAAATAACTCTAGAATAAAATATTAAAGCTACTTATAGTAATTCACTTTTATACTTGAAGTGAAATACACTTTACAATTTTAGCATGATCTTTTTCAAAAAAGTAACAAAAGAGGAACTTGAACTCAAGACCTCTTACTTAATAAGGCAAGTTTTAACCAAATGGTCTAGCAAAACATATTGTAATGTTCAAAAGGAGGATTTTTGTTGTTGTTGTTGTTGACAGCCTTGGAGAGCATGCTAAAAAAAAACTATTTTCACACAAGAAAAAAATTCCCCTTCTCAATGACAACAAGGGTTAGATCTCGATTAGCTTACCCGAAAGATGCACCTTTTCATATATGTTTCTAATTTTCCTGGATCGCACAGGGTGTGGGGAAAAGAGTATACGCAGATCTAAAAGAGTAGCAACCCAAAAATAAATAATACAAAATCGAAATAAAACCAAAATGCTACTCTGCAAAAATTTTAAAAATGCATATTCAAGTTTTATACCTCCGAATATGACTGTAATGGATGTATATTGGGAAAATGAAAACCTTTTTGAGTGAAACGGAAAGTGTTTATGAATGAAATGAGTGCTCTAGACGCAATGGAACAGTCCTCTTAGCCCAGAAATGTAAGGAAATGACAAAAAATGGATATGAATCAACTCAGATTCACAATCTCGATCTACAATAGGAGTGGGTCTTCAAACAGGCTCTGATACCATGTTCGACGACACAAGTATTCCAACAGAGGATGAACACCTTCAATAACCACTCACATAACTATATCAAAGATCAACACACCGATGTTTTCATGTGGTAAAACCCCTACGGGGAAACATCCACGGCCCCGGCCAACGCGGCCACTTGGAGCAGTTTATTAATGCAAAGAAAAAGATTACAGAGAGATTTTACAAGAGAGTTTCTCATAATCGATCATCGACAAATGACCCTCCATTCTCTTTAAATAGATATCATGGACCAATCGGGTGTTAAGCCATAGATCAATGGTCGTTAAGATTGAGGAGAGTATGAACCGTCGGAGCACTCTATGTCGGGAACATATTGTGACTGTCGGATTTCCTAACTACAAATGCATACTAATGCATACTAAAGAAACACACTTTTACCTAACGACATATTAGACCAAGTAGATCTTAACTAACTCCTAAGTCTCTAAATATTCCTAGTGATCTATGCCAACTACCCCTCATTATTATATTCTTTCCTCTAACTATATAGTGGGACTATTCCAATATTATAGCCACATTACATTCATTATCCCCCTTGGGTATCTCCCAAGGTACCCCATATTATCCTCCCTAGGTACATTACATTCCACCCCCCTTCACCTGTTTCGTCCTAAAAACATGAGTGGAGCCATATAATATGATTTTCTATGCAATGTAGTCAACTGGCACCAAGAACAAGCATCCATCCATCCTAGTGGAATGTGAACATGGGGTCCAACTACTTCCCTTCCACCTCAATCTTGATTCTAGTTTCTCATTTGGTTCCATGTTGTTGATGTGATTCTTGATATCATGCATTACTTACATCCTCCAAGTACCTCCATATTGGGTACCTTTCTGGTTCCATGTTGGTCCATAGTAAGTTTGTTCACACTCACGAACTTTCCTTGATGTTTGCAGTTTTCTCACACTCGTGACCTTGCTCTAATACCACTTGTAGTAAACCTTGATAGATAAAATATAAAAGTCAAACCCTTAACTTCATAAATACCAAAAGGAATTCACACCATAAACATCACAAGAATGTAGAGAGAACCCTTAAGGTAGGGTAACACCATCAAATACTCATTATGGAAAGAATCAGTCCATAAGACATGATTGCTATGATCCAAACATACAATATATCTTAATACAATTATACTCATGTATGTTTATACTTTATGAGTGTAAGTTTTTTTACAATCATGACCTTTCTCTGATACCACTTATAGTCAACCTTGATAGATAAAATATAAAAGATAAGCCTTTAAGCTTGAGAATAAACTCTCAACTTCAAAATTTCTAAAATTCATTCACATCATAAAGAATACAAGAATGTAGAGATAACCCCTAAGGAAAGGTAACACCATCAAATACTCCTTATGGAAGGAGTCACTAAACGAGCCATGCTTTCTACAATAGAATAACATCCAACATATCTCAATACAATGATACTTTTTGTATTTTTACTTTCTCATGAGTATTCCTAAGGGTCTATGTCGACTACCCCTCAATTATTATATTATTTCCTCTAACTACAGAGTGGACCTATTCCATGATTATGGCCACATTACATTCATTATCCCTATTGGATATCACCCTAGGTACATTACAAGGGGTATGTTTACATTGAATGGCTCTCCAAGTGGTTGAACATTCCTATTTCTCTTAGGTCTTTCAGAAAAGATGTGGACCCGTGGTATTACTATAAAATATTATTCCACGAACAAGATCCTACATGTGGATATAATGAGCCTATGATTTCATACAATACATGTAGCCTTGTATTAGCAAGGCTAGGTAGAATATAAATTCCCTCCTCTAAAGCCCCATATATTTCCATGACCTAACCACAACATCAATAGAAAATGTGTTTTCCAAGAAATATTGGCAAGATGCCAATCTCTCTGCATTGATTTTGATGCTAGGTTCTATTCATTTTGTCGGCTCACTAGTGCCTTTGAGTTGCAATTCTTGTGAAAGTGTATGGAAAAAACAATTTACAAGCCAAACTTTGGACCATGTGCAAAACGATGTATGCACAAGCACCTTGATAAGAAAGTAATAGAGATCATAGATGACAGTGCAATTTAAAAAATATATGTTCTGAATTTTTCATTGCCATACAAAGAAGAGAAACAAGGGGAGTGTTTGGGCTACTAGAGTACAAGCTTTCATGCAAAGATTCTATTATACCTAAGATTCCACCAAGTTCTTGTATCTAATCAATTTGGGTCATGCATCCATAATGAAATGTTTGAGTCATTGGTTCGATTAGCCTATATATATATATATATATATATATATATATATATATATATATATATATATATATATATATTGCTAATAAGCTTGTCCCTCCTAGCAATCGACTACATTCATGCTCTATTTCCAAAATAATTGAATCTATTACAAATCCATTGAATATGGTTTGAAAACAAGAACATATTTTGTATTGACGAAAGGCAACAAAGTTCCAATTCAATAAGGCCCATGAGATATTTGCATTAGCAATTGTGAAGTGACAATGCAAAAAAAACAAATTGACACAAAGGAATGAGCAACAAAGACTATGTCTTCCTTGTGGCATGGTTCAGATCCATGCGATCAAAGGAAAACAATTCAACTACATGCAAGATGATGCATGTCTTTGTTCCATCTGAAAATGTAAATGTGAACCACTTGAATGGTCCATCGTCAACTCTTCATCAACTCTTGCAAGAGAGTAGGAATGCATAAAAGGAAATTGAAAAGTATTTGCAATATAATCCCTATCTTCAATTGAGGAACATTGACAAACAAAAGATGTAGCAATTAGAGAAATAATTTGCAAGTAATGTGAAAACATGTTGCTAAAAAAAATCACCAACTTTCGCTACTTCAATGAACATTAGGCGAGTTGACTCGGTGGAGACTATCAATACATTGACTCCTTTGGGGGAGAGACTTGTGTCCTTAAACGACGTTTGCCTAGGTAAGGCAACTTGGATATAAAAGATAATAATTTGGAATCAACAAAACAATAGTAAATTTCCATGTCAATTTTGGTCATGTCTAGCGAGAACTTCTGGGAACTTTCATAGGACTTGGTTGAATCTATAACAATGAAAATTGTGTTGAAGAGGAAACTAGAATACAAAAATGCATATTTGTTTATAAATATTAAGTTGCACAATATTTTGTCTACACTTAGGCTATTGTGTGGGACAACTCTTTACAGATTTGAACATGTTGTAATTGACAAGGAATAGAAAATTGTTTTCAAAAAGGGAAGGAGAAATGTGTTAGAGGATGCATTGAGCACATAAATCGTTTCTCCCTATATAGAGGAACCCAAAATAGAAGCATACATAGTAATAATGTAATTCCCCCAGTTTGAATCCCCAAACCAATATTGTATATGTGTACATGATGAATGGCTAAAAGCCAAATGATGTAATATGTAAAATGGCACATTGAATGATAATGATAAAAAATGCATCAATGCTGCAGAAAGAGAAGGACAAAAGAATGGGGGGTTATGACTCCACAAGAGGGGAAATAAAGGGGGCTTAGGGGATAAAGGAAGATAATATTATTGATAAGCCTAAGTCCTTAACCATGTTAATTAGCATTCCTTAATCCCTTAATCCTCGTGATTAGTTCTATAGAGGGGAAACACATACTTCCGATGAAGATACATGGTTTATCATTCGCATGCAAATATACTCCACAATTTTGGGCATGCAAGGAGTACTCGACGTTCATTTTTCACATAGTTTTATCTTGGAGCTAATAGTGTCATATGACTATTTTATTAAACTTATGGAAAATCGTTTCCATGAAATGATGTGGAAATTATGACTATGCACAAGGGGAATTGTTTTCGTTGAGTAAAATTAATTATAGTTGATAATCCTTGGGGTCCTTACGAGTGATATTTTTTGGTCACATTGCATTGGAGACCTAGAGGGAAGTGGGATAGCTTGATGGATTGTGAAG
>ML840722.1:0-41575 GCA_009831015.1 Picea engelmannii | reverse complement strand
TGTTATGCTGCCAATATTGTTAAGGACTCATTCTTTGACAAGAATACATAGGCATCATTTCACAAGAGCTATCCACCTCTCCCTTGAGTGGATAAGCTTGGAGTTCTTTCACCCACATTTTCATCTTTTCATTGTAAGGAGAGAAAGCTAGTGAGGGCACCAAGAGCCTTCCATTGGAGAAAGAAGGGACCCAAGTCCCCTTTCTTCATTGTGCCTTTGGATTTCATCAATAGATCAGCTTATACATTGGTGATATTGGTCCATTTGTATTTATTTTTCATTTTCTTCATATGCTCATAGTTTTAGTTTGTTTTAATCTATTTCTTGTTTATAGTTCTGTTGTTTCTCTTTCTAACCTTTCCTTTTACAGTTGTCATGCCTAGCAGAGCCCAACTGGGCATGTAAGCACCTTTTATTTTCTCACCTAGTGACGAATTGGGTGCAAACAATACCTCCTAGTCTCCTATATATACCAAGGATACATTGTCATTTGGAGTCATCTTGTACTTGAACATTTATGTGGGGTAAAAGGAGGTTGCCCCCTCGAAGAGGCTTATTATCTGAAATTCTCTATTTTTCAAGGCATTGAGTACTTAGTCTGGGTTTTTTCTATTCTATATTGATATTTGGTTCTTAACACCTCTTGAGGGAATATGAATTGTATTTCTTAACCATTTGTCATTTCTTCCATTGTATGAAGAGAAGAGATCTCAAATAGGGAACTCAAGATCCCTCCCAAGGAGGAAGAGGGGACTCCTAATTCCCCAAATTTTTCTACTGTGTTTATCCTATCAATCTATTGATCCATTGGTAGCTATATGTTGGTCATTTTTTTATTTTCATCGTTCTAGTTTCTCAAGCTTCTCTAACATTTTTTTCTTAGTTGTTTTTAGTTGTATTTCTTTGTTTTCATATGTATTTGTTTATCCTAATCAACTCACAAAATTATGTCTTATTTAGATGGATTAACTAAGCATGCAAGTGTTTTGTTTTTTCTCACCCAAGTGACAAAACCAACACAACAGTGCCCAACGCTATGGCGATGCATCTACATGAACATGGAACTCCTTCTTCCAATCTAGGAATATCAAAATTGGCATGGTCACTAATTTCTACTTTAGTGTATCCAAATTGATCCAGATTTTATGAGAAGAATGGAATGACTACAGATTATTAACATATGATTAACACAAAATAACAGAGATACAGTAAAACTAGTTTTCTATTCAATAAGGAAATAAGATGAAACTGTAAAATGCAGCGAAAAACAAGCTTGTTGGAATGGTGTCAGCTTATCTCTGAGAAGAGATGTGACAACTGCGCTCATTTGCAAGAAGATGATCACAATGAGGCTCTGAAGGCCTTTTTACAATAAACAGGAGTGTCAAAAACCCTAGACATCCAAAAACCTAACCCTAGGAGATAAGCGCCAAAAGTCATGTGGGCCCCGTTTGGGCAAGTCAGTTCATCAACATCCCGAGGTTGTAAATTTTGCATACGATCTTCATTTTAGGCGCACGATAGCCTGTTGGAAATATCTATCCGAGGACTACAAATTTCAATGAAAATTTCATGATGAAATTTTATGACTGCTAGATACCCAAAAAAACGTCGTTTAGGGCCTTAAAACGACTTCATAAGTTCAGGACCCGAAAAACTTCTAAAAATAGTAAATTACCAAAATTGCCAGAAAGTTGTTTTGAGCCAGATGGAAAAGGTGGGTGGCCATGGATATCCACCTGTATCAATCCTCCCTCCTTAGGAAGAAATGGTCTCCATTGCATTGAGTTCCCTAATCAAATGAGGGAATTTCTACTGAATTTGGCCCCGGGTAAGCCACTTGCCTTGGTGCAGGTGCTACTCTGCTTTGACGACTTGATAAAGATGGATCCTTTGTTGTCAAGTTCCCCTGATTTGTGTGTCCAAAATATGATCACTAGATTCTCGTTGTATGCATTTGGTGTTGATCTTTGTTGGTGTCAGTTGTTATGTTACATCTGAGGCATCCAATAATGGTGGGAAATAAGGCCGAAGGAGGTCCATGTTGAACATTGGGTGTAGGCCAAGGAAAGGAGGAATGTTGAGCTCAAAACAATTATCCCCCATAGACTTGGTGATGGTGTAAGACCCATAATGGAGTGGGCGAAGCTTCCGATGGGGCCCTGTAAGGCGCTCTTTCTGCAAGTGCAACCAAACTTTGTTGCCCACCTGAAACTTATCTGACACCCGATGTTGATGATGGTGTTGTTTGTACTTGTCATTTTAATTATGTAGGATATCCCAAACCTATTGGCGGATGTGCTGGATCCACTCAATGAACCAGGTGGCTTTGTCAACTTCAGTTGGAGCAGGAGATGAGTCGATCGAGGTGACCGCAAGGGGAAGTGAAACATCTATGGGACCCAATGGTTGGAATCCCAGCCCTACCTGAAAGGGGTTGTGGTTGGTTGATCTATGCAGAGCTCGGTTGTGGCTATGTTGGACATAGGAAGACTCTCATCCCATGTGCAAGGGTGATTGGAATTATACATGCACAGGATATGCACGATCATTCGATTTACTACCTTGGTTTGGACATCTGTCTGGGGGTGGAAGGCCATGGATTTGGTGAGCTTGGTGTCCAACATGACCATAGGCTTGACCAGAATGTGTTGATAATCAACTGTCCCAATTTGAGACAATGGTTTGTGGGATTCCAAAATGTACCCAAACTCGTTCAAAGAAGAGCTTGGCAGTGGATTTTGATATGATGATCTTCTTGCAGGCAACCAGAATCGTCATCTTAGAAAAGCGATCAACAACCACAAAAACATAGTCATTTCCTCGCTTGGTGGATGGGAGACCCAACATGTAGTCCATTGACATGGATTCCCATGGCCTGTCAGGAGTAGGAAGAGGGGTGTACAAGCCCTGTTTCTTAGTGGTTGGTTTGGCAATAGCGCAGGCAATGCAAGACCTGATATACTTGTTGACCTCCTATCGAAGTTTTGGCCAGTAGAAATGTTTTTGTAGCATCACCACTATCTTTTCAAAGCTGAAGTGTCCTACCACCCGACTGTAGTGGGATTCCTAGATCAGCTTCACTCGCTTACTTGATGGAATGCAGAGATGGCCCAGACAACACAATAACCCATCCTGAATATGAAAATTATCGAAAACTATGTTTGCACCCAACATTTGGTAGGTGGTGGCGAAGTCAGGGTCTATATCATAGAGTTGGGTCCATCCAGAGGTCCCATGGCCACAAGAGTCTAGCACCATGGTGAGTGCCGCGACTGGCAGTCTACTGAGGCAATTAGCGACAAATTTGGTGCTTCATGTTTTATACTTGATGTTGAGGTGGAATTGTTGTAAGTATGTGGACCACTTTTGATGGAGGTCATTCTGTAATTTTCCTTATGTATGCATGAACTATAGCGGCTTATGATCAATGTGGATTACTGTCTCCTTCCCAAGAATGTAATGTGTCCACTGGCATTAGGATTGCACAATGGAGTACATTTCTTTGTCGTAATTAGGGTACTTACGGACAACATCTGATAGTGTCTCACTATGATAGGCCACGGGGTGGCCATGCTCAGTAAGAATGATGCCCACAACATAGTTTGAAGCATTTGTATCGATCTCAAAGGGCTACTACAGGTCTGGTAGTGAAAGTAATGGGGTTGAGCACAAGCGCTGCTTCAAATCATCGAACGCTTGTTGTTGGGACCAACCCCACGAAAAGTTTTCATTACCACCATCCTTGGTTATTTGGCTGAGGGCCCATGCAATATGGGAGAATACCAACATGAACCTGTGATAGAAATTGGCAAGGCCCAAGAAGCTTTGAAGCTCAGTGAGTGTGGTTGGGGTTGGCCATTCATGGATGAATTGGATCTTGGCTAGATCCACATGTATGACATGCTAATCAACGATGTAGCCCAGGTAATGGACCTTTTCCATGCCAAAGGAGAATTTTTCCAAGTTGGCATATAGCTTGTGCTACTGCAGGGTGTGCAGAACCTGTTGAATATGCTACAAGTGTTCTTCCCAAGACTTACTGTAAATGAGAATTTCATCCAGATACACCACTACAAAATTATTGGTGAATGGTCGCAGGATATCATCCATCATTCTCATGAAAGTGGCTGGATAATTTGTCAAACCAAAGGGCATGAACCACCATTCAAAAAGGCCTTCCTTTGACTTGAAGGCAGTATTCCATACATCTGTCTATTCTATCGGGACCTGGTAGTAGCCAAACTTCAGATCAATCTTACTGAAGTATTTGGCCCCCGTTTGTTGATCAAGGAGGTCGTCGATTCAAGGAATTGGGTACATGTTTCTGACTGTGATTTTATTCAGGGCCCAATAATCAATGTAGAGTCGCCAGGTTCCATCTTTCTTCTGTACCAACACGATTGGGCTCCCACAAGGTGATGAGATGGGATGGATGTTCCCCTTGTGGAGAAGTTATTGGATATGTCGCTTGATCTCCTCATTCTCTAACATAGAGCAACGATAGACTGGCCCATTGGGAAGTGGTGCGCTGGGGGTCAGATCTATGGGGTGCTTGACCTAATGGTGTAGATGTACCCCAGTAGGAAAGGAAAATATATCCAAGTATTCTTCAACAACCTTATTTACTTTCTTCTGTTGTGTGGAGAGGTCGGCCGCAGAGAACCTAGATGTGGTTGTGATCTTTCGCTCATTCCGAGAGAGAATCATGAAGAAGACAAACTTCCCTGTATGAGAGATGACCTTCCATCATTGCTTGGCAGAGATCAAGGAAATAGAACTAGGTGGGACTGCCTTGGGTATCCTATACAATTTCCTGTTCAAAGTAATAATAACACTATGGGGCCTATACTCATATACAACATGGAATTTCCATAAATAAGGTTGGCCCAAAATAACATCACAAAATTCGAGAGGATCAACATCACATAATACCTTGTCCTTTAAGGGCCTGATGTCGTACAACAATCATCAATGTTGGCTGACACGAAGATCGCTTCCTTGGAAGAGCCATCCAATGGTGTAGGGTTTTGGGTGTGGCATTGTCGGCAGGGTCAGCCTCTTGACAACCTCTACTGAGATGAGGTTATTCTATCTATCACTATCAATGATGAAGTGCATTGGGGTGCCTTTTACCCACATCTATGAATGGAAGAGGCGCTCTCCTTCTTCTGGCTCGTCTGGTTCATCAGGCTAGAGCTTGGTGGTAGAAACGGTGGCACTGGGTTCCGCGTCAATGATCCATCTTCCCCTTTCTGGTTTTGACTCAGAGTCAGAACCCACATCTGATTCAGAGGATTTCACTTCGGCCACCCGTGACTGCTTTGAGTCGCAGTTAGCAGTGTTATGCCAAGGGTTCTTATGGAAGTCACACCACTTCCCGGTATCTTTATTTGTCTTTCTGGTGTTCTTTTCTTGCATCTTGAACTAGTTTTCCTGATATTGTCCATCTTTTTTCTATGGGTTGGGGCTGCCCTTTCCTGGATTTTGCTGTGAGGGGTTCCCGGGCCCAAATTGTCATGTCTTTTATTTGAGCTTCTACTCGATTTTGACGACATATCGGTAGGTCGCGCCCAAGGATGAGATGTCCAAAAATTCCATTTCGGTCTAGATGTATCTATGCAGAGCACCATGATACTTGAGCACCAGATGTCACTTTGAATCTTTTATACCCAACTTGGTGCGCAAGGTATGGAAGATATTTTTGAACTTTGGCACTGGTTGGTCTCTTTCTTGCCACAGTTTGGTCCATTTGGTATACAAGTTGTCATAACTTCCAAAAGGGTAGTATTGTTCTTTAATAGCATCCCTGAAGGATTCCCATGTGGTCGTGATTGTAATTAATGAGGGTTCCTCTGTTTCCTTTTTCTCACAGAAATTTTCCCACCAATATTTGACATGGGGAATGACTTTGGGGAGCGCAAAAGTAATATTTTCTCTAGTCGAAAAGTTATGGACAGAAAAATACCCTTCTGGTAGATTCAACCACTTGTATACGCCATTTGTGTCTATCTGACCTTCAAATACATGAATATCAAAGTTTATTAGTACCTTGAAGGGGGCGACGCCTCCGCTCAAAGAAGATGGGTCGTTTGTTGGTAGTCGCCGAAGGATTTGTGTGAAACTATCCATCATCTCATTCCTCTGTTGCGTGAGAGATTCCTCAAGCAACATTTTGAAAGGATCTCCCATCCCTTCATATTTATTTTCTCCTACCATGAGAGGTCTCTTGGGCGTGCGAGATATTTGTTCCTCGAGAGAAACAAGCTCAAGACCTAATTCTTTGTACTCTAACCTCATTGGGGACATGCATTGAGACGACAAGACAAAGACCAATCTGATACCACTGATCCATATTTTATGAGAAGAATGAAATGACTACATATTATTAATGGATTCTTAATAGAGAATAACAGAGATACAGTAAAACCGGTTTTCTATTCAATAAGGAAATAAGTTGAAACTGTAAAGTGCAACGGAAAACAAGCTTGCTGGAATGGTGGCGGATTATCTCTGAGAAGAGATGTGATGGTTGCACTCATTCACAAGAATATGATTACAATGAGGCTCTGAAGGCATTTTTACAATATACAGGAGTGTCAAAAACCCTAGACATCCAAAAACCTAACCCTAGGAGATGAAGCGCCAAGATTCATGTGGGCCTCGTTTGGCTAAGTTAGTACATCAACTTCCCGAGGTTTTAACTTTTGCATACGATTTTCGTTTTAAGCGCATGATAGCCCATTGGAAATATCTATCTGAGGACTACAACTGTTGATGCAAATTTCATGATGAAATTTTATGACCTCTATATACCCAAAAAAACGTCGTTTAGGGCCTCAAAACGACTCCGAAAGTTCAGGACCCGAAAAATTGCTAAAAATAGTAAATTACCAAAATTGCCAAAAAATTGTTTTGAGCTAGCTAGAAAAGGTGGGTGGCCACCGATATCCACCTGGATCACAAACCCTTCTGACAATCCTCATTCAACTGGAACTTAGCTTCCTTCTTCAACTATTTCTCCATAGATGATGTGATATGCACATAACCCTTAATGAATTTCCTATAATATCATGTATGACCCAGGTTTTCTCTTAACTCTCTAACTGATGTGGGTGGTTGTAATACTAAAATCATTGCAATCTTGGCAATATGCACTAATAATCCCTTCTTGCATAACACATGGCCCAACAAAATTACAAAAGGCATGCAAAAAATAGATTTCTTCAAATTCAGTGAAATTTGGCATTGTCCACACCTATCCAACATTAACCTGAGTACTTCCATGTGATATTTTAAAAAACTGAAAATATTCCAATCATCTAAGTACAATTCAAGGATTTTATGAATAAATTCCTTAAAAGATGCAACAACAAACATTGAAAAAAATGTAAGTGCATTCTTCAGTCCAAAGGGAATCACTGTGTACTGATAACTTCCCCACTCTATTGAAAAAGTAGTCTTACAACTATATTTGTGCACAATCTTTGTCTGATGGTACCCTGGGAATCCATCAGTTAAATAATAGACCTCCTTCCCTCCTACATTTCCTAGTACCTCATATGTGAACGATGTTGGAAATGGATCATGCAAACATGCATCATTTATCTTCCTCGGGTCTACACAAATCCCGATTTCTCCAGTTTTCTTATCCTATACAACTATTGGACATATCCATTATGATTCCACCACTGGTTCAATAATCCCTTCTTCCAACATTCGGTATATCTCTTCTTTCACCTTATTGTTGTACTTCAAGTTTAACCTATAGGGTCCCTATCACACTAGCTTAACAATTATTTTCAAAGGGATATTCATTCCTCTTAAATCACCATCTATCCCCTTCATATCTGATAATGTAGTTGGGAATAGATCCTAATACTCACACAATAAATATGTAATCTTCTCCATAGTTTCATCACTCCAATAATCACCTATCTACGTAAACTTTGGATTCTCTGTCATCCCAATGTTTACCTTCCATGTTTTTATTGGATGAGAATACACAATAGATTCAAGCTCTGGTCCTTCTACCATGCGTTCCCCCTTAGTTTCAATTACTTGAACATTCCTTGGATATTCCTCATTGTGTTCTTCTTTAGCAACATTGTAACATTCCAGTAATTCATGGACAATCATAGAAGCTCTATGCACATAGCACATGGGTACCACCTCCATTGGCCCTTCTTATGAAAAGTTATTGTTTCTAACGACCTACAACACATCATCTATTAATGGAGATTCATGTTCAAAATTAAATGTTACCTTAAACCTTTGAATCATCTCATCCTATTATGTTGTTTCTATGTGCATTTCCATCTCCAAGTACCAGTTCTTCGGAATTATATCCAGTGTATGTATAAACCTGTGCGTCCATTCCTTCTTCAGTATCGAACCCCATATGTTTCTACACTACAAAATATGATCTTTTGGGTCACTTATTCCTGTATACCTCTACGCAATATTCTCCTCCTCAATACCAAATCTCACTTGCATTAGTCTTCTACATTGTGACCAGTTTCCCATTCCCTCTTTGTGTGAAAGCCACCATCTGGCTAGAGTAGCTTTCAAGACAACATCTACTCCCGACAATATTTTTTTTTTGGGTACCTGCAAATCAAACTCCTTTACAAATGATCTTATATAATTCAATCCATCATACCTGGGTGGATTACATAAATCTGTTCCAATCTAGCACAATGATCGAGTTATGCATGCACATCGTCTAGTTGATACTTCATGCATCCTCTGCTGTCAATGTTCCAGAACTTCCTCTGAATCTGATGCACATGATATGATGCTTATCCAACTCAACACTCCATCTGTAGTGGGGTTAACATAGTCATTCATCTGCGCAGTCATATTATACAAGTTGTCGATTTTGTCCCCTCTTGCTATTTCTATGTACCTCTTTCCTTTTATCAGATCCAACGGTGCAATAACCTTTAAGTCTCCTACCTCAAATATCATTTACCTCCTTTTTAGATTAATGATCACTTGATTGTCAGAGGCCCATTCTAACCCCATTAGTGATGGATATGTCTGATCATCATCCACGATCTCAATGAATTAAAAATCTTCTACACTACGCACTCCATCTATATTCACAGGTACTCCAATTAATCGGCCAATTGTTAGTATCTTGTGTTGGTTCGTCAATCTTAGCTGAAAAGGAGACCAAAATAAACTTGGGTTTCCCCATCATTTCCCATGTATATTTTGGTAACACATTTACATCCGAACCTGTTAAGAACCCGAATAAAAAATATCACAATAGATCTAAAGATATCTGAATACAATCACCAGACAAGATGTATGAAACAATAGATCCACAAAGAAATATAGAAGAAACCACACTTTATTATTACCAAACCCTTGAGGTAGGGAAACAACATACAATGGATCCTATTATGGAAGGGATCCTCTCCTGGTCACTTGCCTCTTTGAGGGGGCTTCCTCCTATTGAGCTACAACTAACAATACAATATTTCTCTTCATGTCATCTTACATTGCTTGAACACCTTTATATAGTGCTACCATCACCTAAGAACATTCTAGAGGAGGAATCTTCTAGAAATAGAACCTTCTACGAAGTGCTTTTACATTTATTATATCTAACTACTCATTTATTATATCTAACTACCATAGTGGGTGTTTATTAATAATATAGTGGACCTAGTCCACCTTACATTTAATGACATCCATTGCTATCATTATGGGCCCTTTGGGGCCCCCCACTACCTCTCTAGCTACCTAACATTCCATCCCCCTTATGAAAGCGTTGTCCTCAACGCTTGATGTACAACCATATACCAGGGTCCCATGGATAAGTGTGGACCATAGTGCTGAGGTAGACTAGAGAATCAGGGCCCCATTGAGAAATCAAAGCCACCATGCTAAAGTAGTCCAATCTCCATTGTAAACAGGGTCTCATGTCCAAGTTCTCATGTGAACTCCAAACGGAAGATATCGACACCCAATAATAAACTGAAAATAATGCTCCCAATACTAACACCTATCATGTGGATCCAAATAAGAATATCCATCCACATAGTGGGAAAGAGTCAAAGATGAATCTGGAAGGAACAATACCATTGTAGAATATGTAGGCTAGAAGTTGGTAATCATAAATAGCTCCTGATGTGGTACATTTATGTTCTCTACAGAAGGTGGAGTAGAGTCATCAAATAAAATATGGAAGTGGTTGTCATCCAAGAAATGACAACTATCCATATACCAATCATCACAATCAGCCTCAAAATCATACCAAGCATATATTTCTTGATTATATTCATCCTTAAAGTCTGCCATAAGAAACATCTCCTTCATTCTATCCAATGAATCTTGAATACTACAAAAATTATCATTGAGGTCATCTGTGAATCCATCTACAAAGTCATCCAATCTGTCATTCAATGTGTCAAACAATTAAGCTTTGAATGCTTCAGTAATATGTATAATTTCTTTGAGGGTTTGAGAAAAAATATCCATATGAGAACCCTATGAAAATTTATGATCTCTACAGTCTCATCGCCATCACGAAAAAACCCAAAAAATAGAACAAGGGTTTCAAAATAAATTACTGCAGAAAATCATTGTTTTTTCCAGAAAAAACCTGAAAAACCGTTGAATTTAAAATGCTCATAACGTTACTTCCCGGACTCCGTTTCGACTGATGTTTTTTTTTAAATTGGGTATTTTTTCGAGAGGAATTCAAACACCCAATTTTTTTTTCCAAATTCAACTCATAAATCTCCATATATGAACCTGAAGTGTGCCACTCTCTTTTTCTTCCCTAGAAAACTTCTGCAAAAGTGCAAAAACAAATTCTCCCCTTATTTGGCCAAGGAACGTGTTTTGATACCAATTGTTAAGAACCTGAATACAAAATATCACAATAGATCTAAATATATTTGAATGTAATCACCACACAAGATGTATGAAACAATATGTCCACGTAGCAATATAGAAGAAACCACACTTTATTATTACCAAACCCTTGATGTAGGGAAACACTATACAATGAATCCTATTATGGAAGGGATCCTCTCCTGTTCACTTGCCTCTTTGAGGGGACTTCCTCCTATTGAGATACAACTCATAATACAATATTTCTCTTCATGCCCTCTTACATTCCTTGAACACCTTTATATAGTGCTACCATCACCTAGGAACATTCTAGGGGGGGATTCTTCTAGAAATAGAACCTTGTAAGAAGTCTTCTTACATTTATTTTATCTGACTACTCATTTATTATATCTAACTACCATAGTGTGCCTTATTTAATAATATAGTGGACCTAGTCCACCTTACATTGAATCGCCTCCACTATTATCATTATGGGCCCTCTGCCCCCCCCACTACCTCTCTAGCTACCTAACAGAACCCAAGTCTAAGATCATGTTATCCACATCGTATTCCCCAATCTATGCACTAAATATAAATTCTCTGTTGGTCCACTTTTTTCGTAGTACCTTATTCACTACCCTCTGTGTGATAGGGATTTCCCTTTCTTATGTGCAATGATCAACCATTTCACATAATGCATTCAATGTAGTTTCTTCTTTCATCAATTCTATGCAGTTTCTCAAAAATTCTCCTAGATTACTTACCTTCCCAAGTGGCTTCTCTGGCATAGTACAATCACATATAGGAGGCATAGAGTGTTGTTTCTACCAAATTTGTTCCTAGTATCTCTTTTATGGCCCTCTAATATGTCTCCTTTTCATGCTGCGGGTCAAATGTTGGCATAGGTCTCGTTGATTCCTTACCTATTGCTCAGCCTGATTCCCTCCATTAATCACATTAGCCCCTTTTCTAGCTCCTCTGTGCGTAAAAAATGCTATTCTAGGTCCTTCATTGTATTTCTCGGCAAATATTTTCTTCACAATCTAATTTTGGTTCTGGTTTTGATTCCCTCTTTCCTGCCACTTCGCGAGTATTTGAGGATAATCTTCTGTCACATGGTCCAATGCTCTGCAATATGTGCAGGTTGTGCAAGGATTCAGGTAGTCACGAGCTAAGTGTCTTGGTTGGTCGAAATTATAACATATTATTGGTCCTCTACCTCCTCTGCCAAAATTTCCTCTGCCTCGACCTTTTCCAAATCCTCCTTAGTTTCTTGGAGTAAAGCTTATCTGATTGTTATACTATGGACCACCTCCTTTTGTCACAACATTTTCCTCTTGAATTCTATACATATATGAAGTGCATTATCTCATCATATCAAATGCATGACAATCATTCTCTTCATGCCTGAATGAATTACAAAAGTTACAGAATACGTTCCTTGGCGTACTTTGGTATTTCTACAGTAATGGACACTCAGTTAGATAATGTCCCCATTTCTTACATATTTCACAGTAGCCCCCTCCTCGTAATGGATTTAGTGCTCTAGTCGCTAAATACTGCACAAATTCTAAGTATTTGTCCTTGTGGTGCCCTTCAATCCTACATTTGGTACAACATACATATTCCTACTTCTCCTTTCCTTTTGTAATTTCCGTCAATTGAATTTTCAAGACAACTAACTTTGTTTGGAACTACGCCATCCTTCCACTGTCTCCTACAAGAGATGCTTCCAACTTCATTGCAATTTCCAAAGCTTCATGTTGTGACACAACCTTCTGTTGAATCAATGACTGATGAATGTGTGGTAGTAATCCCGCAATAAAGCATTCTTGATGTTATTTATCAAGGATATGGAATATCAGTCTGCCCTTCAAATCCTTAAAACTTTGATCATAGTCCCAAACTGACTCATTCTGCACCTGTTTGATTTCTTTCAGCTCTGTGATGTACTATGACTCAGATTTTGGATTCTTGAACTCTTTCAACAATGCTTGTCTAATTTATGCTAAATTCCTCACTTGTTCTGTAGGCGTGGTACTTTGCAGTTTCATATACTAGACTAATGCATGGCTTCTAAATGTTGTTTCTAACTGCACAATGTTTACAACCTCATCTTGGACATTCTTCGCAGCCTATATTGTTTCACATACAAATACATGTTGTTCTGGGTCCTCCGACCCAACTCCCTAGAACTCTGACAGTCTCAGAGTGTTGTCTAACCCAACCATGTTGTTTTGTGTCGTACCTCCCCTTGGTGATGTGGGTTGATTCTTACTTAACACAATGCTTCCACTTCTTTGGATATTTAATCCGGATTTTATGAGCAGAATGAAATGACTACATATTATTATCAGATACTTAACATAGAATAATAGAGATACAGTAAAACTAGTTTCCTATTAATAAGGAAATAAGTTGAAATTGTAAAATGCAGCGGAAAACAAGCTTGCTGGAATGGTGGCGGCTTATCTCTGAAAAGAGATGTGACGATCACGCTCATTCACAAGAATATCATTACAATGAGGCTCTCAAGGCCTTTTTACAATAAACAAGAGTTTCAAAAACCCTAAACATTCAAAAACCTAACCCTAGGAGATGAAGCGCCAAAAGTCATGTGGGCCCTGTTTCGGTAAGTTAGTACATCAACTTCCTGGGGTCGTAACTTTTGCATACGATCTCCGTTTTAGGCTTATGATAGCCCATTGGAAATATCTATCTAAGGACTACAACAGTTGATGAAATTTTTCGATTGAAACATACCCCAAAAAACGTTGTTTAGGGCCTCAAAACGACTCCAGAAATTCAGGACCCGAAAACTGCTAAAAATAGTAAATTATCAAAATTGCTAGAAAGTTGTTTTGAGCCAGCTGGAAAAGGTGGGTGGCCACCGATGTCCACCTAGATCAATACTGCTACTCTATCCTCACTTACTAACTATAAGTGATTTTGAAAAATCCTCAAATGTGACTTCCGATCTAGGTGATGCAGATGGGATTGTGGAGTCGACACACGATCCAATATGAACAAGACTTAATGGCTCTTCTATTATCGGAATGAACTGAGAAATATATTCCTCTCCTTCTATGTATGATGTTTATACAATATGGACTATTTCGTAGGGTTCTCTTCCCTCGGGATCATTGCGTGACTCTCCTTTCTCAGCCCCAGTCTTCTGCCTCTTATACCTTCTTCCACTACACAGTAATCCAAACTCTTCTTCCTCTTATGATACACCTTCTTCGTTTCTATGAATCCTAAGTCCCTCCCTTGATTCTTCATTTCTTCCATCATTCTTTCCTACCTTCATACTATCCTCTTGTCATCCCTCGGTGTTATCACTGAAATTTTGTTCGCAAATGGTTACAAGAATTCAGCATCCTCAAACAGTTATGAAGTCATCCATGGACCTAAATTAACACGAAAGAACTCATAAAGGGTCAAAAAACTATACAAATAGTGAAAAAATTGAAGGACACTATGAAGACACTGGGCGCGCGCGCACATGCGCGAAACAAAAATGCAATATTCACGCACATGTGCACGATGCGCGACTGTTGTCGCAAAAATCCTTGCACCTGAGAAACGACGCATTTATGAGAGTGGTCGGCCTCCCACCCACTTCTGGTTCAGCTTCCAAGTTGATTTGACACTCAAATATGGACTGGATTCGACTGGATGGCTGGTCAAAGACCTAGAAATGCCCGAATTAGCCTCTTTACACACTACAAACTAGTTGAACAATAGCTCAAAGGAATGTTATAAAAAGGCCATGGATACACTTCATTTTTCAAGGAATTCAAAGCAAAGTTATGCTTCCATTATTCTCTTGAGGACCCTTCTCTCCTTGCCAAGAATATACTTGCATCGTTGCATTGGGCAATCCATCTCACCCCTTGAGTGGATTAGCAAAGAATTCTTTCACCATTTTCATTTTCTTTTTCAAAGTTGTAAGAAGAGCTTATTTGTGGGGGTCCAAGAGCCCTCCCTTGGAGGAAGAAGGGAATCATAGTCCCCTTGCTTCTCGGTGTTTTCTTTCACTAATATCAGCCTTATCATTAGTGACATGGGTCTCATTGTTTCTTTTGTCCTTATGTCCCTATGTTTATAAATTTAGTTGTTGTTTTATTTCTTAGTTTAATTGTTAGTTGTTGTTTTATATTTCTTTTTTCTAACTCTTTTCCTTGCAGCTGTCCTGCTCAACAAACCCAACTGATCTTGCAAGCACCTCTATTTTTCTCACTAAGGTGACGAAAGAGGCACAACACCCGGTTCCCCTATGTGCGTGAATCCCCTTAGCAATCAGGCTCTATTTTCATCACGTACTTGTCACACAACAACATCTTTGTCCAGGTACCCAATGATTTCATAAACCTTTCACACAGAACTTTGAAGAAATCCCTCTCTACAACATTGTATGACAACTCAGCAGTCAAGTTCCTTAGCGTTGCAGTTCGGTACCTTCCAATATTCTCCACCAATCTTTCTAACCACTCAGTTAAGATAATCAAGAATTATCCAAATAAAATATCATGCAACTTTCTGTACACATACCTTTGCATCCATTGATTTTCACTAATCCTAGGGTTTCTATTCTCTTTTTGAGAAAATTATCATTCCTTCCCTTTTAGCCATTCTCATATCTCTTTATTAGTTGGCCTCCAAAACATTCCCTTAATCACAGATTCTGGGTCCCAACAATGAAACCATTTGTTGGCGCAAGGTTGTAAGACCCTAGGTTAAAGTTATCTAACCAACAAAACCCTTCAGATATTGGACCTTTCAGCATCACCTGCATGTAAGTGAAGTCTCACCCGAGGCATCTATTGGGGTTGCAGGAACCAATTTTCTGTAGTAGTGAGTGGATGGAAGCTATTATCATGTTGATTCTTATTTATCTACTATGTGTGCATTATCTTATGTCTGTTATTTCTTGGTTACTTAGTAATTGATTTTATACACTGCCATCGTGAAGCAGATTGCAATATAAACTATTATCCATAACATCCATAACTATTGTGCAATGATCATATAGTAACATATCTAATTCTAGTTATGCATAAAGAGAACATTCATGATCAATCACATAAAAAAAAAAGACACATCAATTAACATGGTTCACCCAAATTTTTTCTATGTCCACAAGAACTGGCTTCTTATTATGCTTTATGTAATCATTCTAGGCTTGCAGACTGTGCTTACAATAGATATATCATGACATCCTTCTCCATTTTTCCTAGTCGCTTTGTAGTGCAAACCTCTCTCTGCAACTCTCCATAAACCTTCAGACATAGACTCTCTCTCATCCTTAGTCTATTCTCTCAACATAAACAACAATATTAGCTCTGCTCCAACCTTCAACAACAACGACAAAAACTTTAGCATCAACTTCAACAACAACCCCTATTCTACCCGGCCCATTAGATATTTATACATGGAATCTAGGGCTCAAAACCCTACTTTCTTATCCCCAAAACCTAATTACAAATCATTCTGACTCATTACAACTCATGTTGACTCATTGTTTGGACATGCTTTTCCTACTTTTGTGTCTCCATGTTGCTTTTGCATTGCCGACTGTTGTTCTTCTCTTTTTCCTATTGTTACACTTTTGCATGTCGAATTGTTGTCCTTCCTTTTCGATTGCTTTATCATCCCGCTTTATTCTCTTTCTTTATTATCTTTCTTTTCCATGCCAAGGTATTCTTTTACCGCACACTTCAATTCAGAATGCACCTTTACTATGCACTCCGCTCCTTCCTTCTCTTCTTTCATCTGTTGTTGCACATCTCCTCCATACTTAGGATTTTCCTCAAAATTGTACCCAAAATGCCTGTCCAACAATTGACTAAGATTACATTTAGGAAAGGGGTCACATTTCCTTAATTATGGTGGCCTATGTTTTGAGGTGACACTTGATGTACCATTTGAATTTGTGTAGGTGGGATGGTTGGATGAAAACCTTTGCTTGGGGGCACCCCTTAAATATTTGTTGGATTTACAATTGTATAGTTGTTTGGATGGAAGTTGAAGATGTTCATTTGAGTTATATTTGGGTTGGGTAAACCAATTGCAATGTTTTCAAAGTTAATTTATTATATTGGTTTGAAGGTGTTTGGTTGCAAATGGAATTACCTTGGTTTATATTTGACATGTTTTGCAAATAGACTTGGTTAAAGCCAAGATAGAGGGAAACCAGGCTTAAAATATCTAGGGCAATAAGTCTCTATGTATAAGGAAGAAATAGAAGGAAAATACAAGGGAACCTCTTATAATGAAACAAGAGGATGGAGAAAAGAAAGGACATGGTAAACCTTTGTTTGAGAAAGGGAAGGGTTGATAGGAACTCCCTGAGGGATTCACCTAGAGTGTGTACAATAATTAGAGTTAAGTACAACACTACCAATATAAAGGTTACCAATACAGGAATGCTCAATGGTTTTGGAATCACCACCCAAATTTTGGGAGAGAGATGGGAAAATAAAAAGAAGGAAAAAAGATGAAGGAGAAGGATAGGCCACTTAGTTAAATAAATAATTTATTTATTTAATGACCTATGACTAGTAATTATGTATGATATATGAATAAATTTGATTGATTTCACAACAAATAAATTAACTAAAAACATTATCAAATAAGAAAATGAAAAATTTATTTGTTTACTCCCTTTGTTAATATAAGTAAACTACTTTATTAATCTACTTAAACTACTTGAGCACATCTAAAAGTAAAATGAATGTAACTAGAAGTCCACGTATTGAACCCTTTAACATGATGCAAATAGTTCAAACAATGAGCATTTAATTTAATTCACTAAAATTCTTTGATGTGCAAGCATATTAAGGGATCCCAGGGTTAATTCATTTCCTAGGTGCATGAAACCTTAATTAGGTGTAAACCTAAACTAAACTAGAGTAAATTGCAATGACAACTTGGTCTTGGAGAATATTGTAACTTGGTCTAGGAGAATATATAAACAATAGGAAGCAAAAGAGAAGGGTTAGAAACCTAATCTACATTATAGGCAAGAGAGCACGCATGCCAAACATACAACTAATATAAATCAATCAAAAGTGTGAATATGAGTGACCTAAGTGTTCTTGCGGAAGAAGGTTACCTTCTCAATCACAAGCTTGCGTTGAATCTTCCTTTGAGGTGGATATGAGAGTTGATTTGAGTGTGACTTAGGATGGAGCCAAAAATACCATAAAATGTAACTATCCATTCTAACAAAGGGATGGAAGTTTGAGCCAATCAATAAGGAAATGCCAAGGAAATGCCAATTGTGGTAGCTTCCAATAGGGGGAGAGTTGATCACAAGTTGATGGAACCAAATGATCCAAGTAATCCCAAGAGCATGGAAGGTGGAGGGAATTCACTAAATTGTTGGAGAGCTAGTAATCTAGAGGAATTTCAATTAGAGAGAAAGAGAGATTTAACACCCTTAACAATGAATAGGGGTGTAACATAAATACAATTTGGAATGCTTAAGTGGCATAGCTGGAAATTACACTCATTGTGAAAATGTTATTTTCTATGTAGTCTTCAAGTTGTAGTTGTTAATAATCAAAACCATGAGCATTCAAAGAAAATTGAAATAAATACTCGAGAAAACAAACCTTTGTTTTGGAAGTATGAGTAAACCATGAGCCATGGACACACTATGTATAAAGAAAAACTTGCGACTAAAGGTACACACCTAAATCACCTAAGAAAAAAAGGACTAAATAAACTTCTCCAAGAGTGTTCCCTAATGGATTAAAGATGTATTGAGGCCCAAAATCAAGATCCTTAACTAACCAAGGGTCTATTCTATTCAATGCACCAAACCTAAAATTAATGTAATCATCTAGGGAGTTACCCAAACATTGTAACCAAAGAGCATTTAGAATTGAATATGTAACTTAAAAAAATGCTTATCTTAAAATACTTCACCATAATACTAAACATAAAAAAGGGAAACTCGAATTAACTATACTATAAGAATGAAATAAAGAAAAAATGTTAATATACTTAAAGGAGTAAGTTAACTAGGGAGCAATCTTCCCTCTTTTAAGGGGAAAAAATGGGTTTGAATCCGGTCAGATTTTCAGGGGTAACCTGAGTATGGTATGGATCAAAATTCTATGCATTTCATAACCTTACCCCAGGGGTTTTGTCCTATTTTAAACCAACCCAGAGGCTCAGAAAATCAATCGGACTTCTACATCTGCCGGAAATTTAAAACTGTATCGTCGAAAAACGTACCAGAAAAGTAACTCGGGAGGGAAGATTGCTCCTGAGTTAGCCCACTCCATACTTAAATAGTCACAAAAAATGAATTAGAAGATGAGTTAATATACTTAAATCGTCATAAAAACAATGAATTGCGCTATGGATTTGAGCTTATGACCTCTTAGGAAGAAACACTTGATCTTAACCATTAAACTCAATCACGCTGTATGAAAAAACACTATTAAAATATATCATTATTTTGAAAATTTGAAGAGTACCGTCCATTTTGACTTTTCAAAATTGTTTCACCAAACTACAAGGATATTTCCACTTACCCTCTTTTTCTAGATGTGCTTGTGCAAATATTTTGTTTCTTTTTTTATTTTTCAGTGCTCCACACTCTTAGAAGGCCACTTACATTTATGCTAATTCTATGGGTACACAGAGAAGTTAGTGAGGTGTGATCTGAAAATAGACAGCCAGTGGGGATAAATTGACAAGGAACCACCACTTATAGTTAGGCTAATTTTATGGAAGTTAGTGAGGTGTGATCTGAACCACTTACAGTTAAGCTGATTCTATGATACGCACGAAAGTGGGTGTGGTGTGATCTGATTACCATAAATAAATATATATATAATCGGTTAATCTATCACACAACGTCAACTAACGGCTACATTAGATCCATTTCAACCAGCTGGATCCTGTGGAAAAGGATTGAAATGACGGGTGAGGTTTCGATGTGAAATTGACATTGCAAAGGCTGGTGCAACAAACAATAATTTGAAGATAATTTGTTGTTGGATGAAGAATCTTGCTTGTGGAAATCTGCCTCTCCACTAATACCTAAATCTGAATCCTTATTTTCAGCCTCAGAATCTGGGATTCTGAAATGCAACCAGATCTAGCAAGAGCTTTTCTCGGCCTTGGCAATCGCAGAAGCAGAAAGGCGTAAATTACGATCTGGGTATGTCTGCAAGGATGAGAGGAGCATCAGTCAAAGACGAAAGCATGAATTCTCGGAAGGATCTCTCTGCTGATCGTAGCCATGGAATATCCCTCCGCGAACTCTTTGAGAAAGAAAATGAGCTCTACGTTTACATGCAGACTGAACCTGGTTCTGATTCTGATTTTGAAGATGAAGATAACTGTGAACGTGAAGGTCTGTTGAAGAAGAATTCTCGTGCAAGGCACGGAAATGCGGTTAATGATCTGCTGGTTCGACAGAAACGTTTGGAATCTCTGTGCAAGAAGATGATCAGCAAATATATAAGGTGAACAATCACCATCTTTTACTGGAACCAATGAAAGCTATAAGTCATCATTTGTCTTCAGATTATTATATGCATTGTTTTGATTAAGGTTTCTGCAACAGAAAACCACAAAAACAGAATGGTTATTGAAGTTTGGAAAGCAAGGTGCTGTATCTCTTCAGAGTGTATGTATATATCCTTATTGCTTAGTATGAGAATATATATATACATATGGTTTTCTAATTCTCTTAATGCTTTGTAGATCTGGGCTAAAATCGATGTGTATGATGTAAATAGTTAAGTAAATTATTGTAAGAACCGCTCAGTTTCTCTTATATCCCTGGTTCTTTGTCTTTTGACAAGCTATATTGGAACGAGAAGCTTATTTGAGATCAGAAATGATAGTCTATAAAATCTGCAAGGCACGTGAAGTTACATTACGATAAATAGCCTATGATTTTGACCTTAACCACGCCCTTTTCAATTGTAACACATTTGATTTTTCTTGTTGGAATGCCAAAATCAATTCCCTGAGGTTTATGTGGCATCAATGGCTTCAATTTCAACTAATTTTTACAAATTTTGAAATGGATTTCGCTCCCAGAATTTTGGCAATGCCTCATTGGCAAAGGTCCAAATTGTTCACTAGTTAACCTACTACCCGTCTAAAGTAGGATGTTCCTTTCTACACCCTTTTTCACTTCAAATTGGCAAATGTCTAAAGTAGGATGTTCCTTACTAGACTCTTTTTCACTTCAAATTGGCAAATTTTGATTTGGTATCATTAGAATGTCGAAATCGATTTCTTAAGATTGCATAGTGCATGTAGCTTGGTCCTTTGATTTCATTTGTGCTCTAAACAACTTAGAGTTAGGCCAAATTTTTTTATGTTTTGGGATGCATTTGTCTCCTCTTATTCTAGTTATGTATTTTTGGAAAAGGTCTTAATAGTTAGCTAATTATCATGTTTCTGTTTAAAGTAGGATACATAATTAATGATTTGGACCTTCCTTGGTGTCCCTTATTGGCCCTTTTGCTACTTAAATCTTATAATTTCAATTGTATTATTGGGATGTTGAATTTGATTTTGTTGATATTGTGTATTATGAATTCTCTAGGGCTTTTGATGCCTCTAAATCGATATATTTTGATATAAATTTAGTTTGTTAGATTATGATTATATGCCTTGTCTAAAAAGGTCCAAATCATTAACTAGTTACCAACTTCTTCTTTGAAAGTAGGCTACATAGTCAACAATATCTAGTGAAATCAGTTCACTAAAATTTCATATTGCCTAGTACCTTGTGGATCTTTAACTCCTTCAATTCTATATAACTTGTAATAAACAAGGAGAATTGAGGGTGTCCGCAAGAAGTTGATTAAAAAAAAAGTGGCAACGGGGTGCCACAAGTAACTTTGGATCATTTTTCGACAACCCTTTCCACACAATTCTGATGCGATGTTGTTAGGATTACGACAAACATCGGCCCCTCCAAATGTCATTTTTGGTACCATCTCATTTCCGACGAATGTGCTTGTGTCGCACTTCCAATGTTTCTTATGGGCATGTGTCGTCCAAGGCTCAATTTTACCATGACACAAATTGTCATCACACTTTTGACATATATTTACATATCCTCTTACTTCCAATGACAACGTATGGTTTACCGGTCGTCGCCACTATGATAGAAAATGTCATCACAACAGAGATGACCTAAACTATTCCGATGACACCATAATTTTTTAGACCTTAAACTACAATGGAAGACGTCGTTGTAATGCCGCTAGAAACTATTCATCAACGAATTTTCCATATGTGTGACGTTTTGAATCGTTGGAAGGGCGTTGAAAGTCTGATGCCATAAGTGTATTAGTGCATCACGAGTGAGACAAAAGGGTTGTCGAAAAACCGACGCATTATGAGTATTTAAAAAAATATATAGATGTGAATCCCTTGCCACTAAATTCCAATTAATATTGCATGATGCTTATCCTCTCAACTCTGTTGCATCAATCATTAAATGTTTTCTAAACAACTTAACACTTGTTCTTGAACTATTATTGTTTCCAATCATAATGAGTGAAACCCCCATCTATAATTCATTCACCGACTTTTAGTCAACATGTTGGGATCTTATCTTTCTTTACTTATTTATATGCTTTTGAAAGGGATCTGACTCATTTGTAAACCTTTAATTGGAATATATATTGCCATGCATCCCTTTTGCCAATTGAGTCACACTAATAATGTCTAAGGTTCTTCTTCACTCTTAGTTTGGGTAATTCTAGTGCATGCCAATTTATACTAATGCTTTGCAGGAACTTCTTTGAGTTAGATATTAGTATGTGTATATTGTGAAGATTTAATCATTTGGGAGAATATTATATCTTTATGTCTACATGATCAAAGCAATTGTGTTTTATCATCTCCAAAGGTCACCTCTACAACATATCACTAGAGTATCCTTGGTAGTTTACGGATGTGCTTAAATTGGTGACAATAGTTCATGCCAATATTGTTCATTTTTTGAATTGGGAGATGGATTGGTTTTCTAGTATCATTGATATATCCTATTAATCTTCTCCTTTTATTGCAACCCACAATTTTTTGAAGATAATTAAGTGCCAAAGTAGGGCTTAAGATATATTGATGGTTTTTGGGTCACCTACTCTGATACAATGTTCAACATCAAGAAATTTAAATTTAAAGCCTCTTTAAAGGCCACTTTTTCCATCAATAGATTAGTTTTATTGAATTATAGTTTATACAATAGCCATTTCTATAGTTTGGGGATGAAGAAAAAGACACCTGTTTGACTTGCACTAAGTGATCATCTTGCTACAACCATGAGTCGCTATGGTTTATGCCCTCAAAATACTATTCGCTAGAGGTCTATTGAAAAACACAATTTGGTTGAGTTTGGATAAGGAAAATTGGCTTTGCATGATCAACTAATAATTGTGTGATGTCTGGCTACTAGTGTGATGAAGCTGTTTTAGTGGCAACTTAAACCACACCTTGTTTGAATGGTGTTGGTGCCCATAAAAATCCTTCAATTTCTTAGGTGAACACCTACAGGAGAAAATCAAGTTTTTCCAATGTCTATTTTTGTGGATACAAAGAAAGGTATGATTGCACAAAAAGGGACAATTCACACAAGTCTTGTCTATTTTAGTGTGATGTCAAAAATCCTAGAATTTTTCTTGATGGAAAATGGTCTCCCAACCACCTTAGTCTTCTCATAGTTGCAAGGCTAGAATTTAAAGTGCTAACAGTTCACAATTATCTTTAGTAGTTAACAATGTAGTTGTAATGGTTGGGGCCCTACATGGAACCTCTTATGGGTTCTCTTGTGGTTATGCATCAAAGTTATGTTAAGACACAAACTCTTCAATGCCTTTATCAACACAACCACAATCATTTAGTGACATGGTCAAGTAGTGTGAAGGCTCTTCTCACCCTCAAAATATATGAGTACTTGCCAAGCAAAGGTAGCTTTTTGGTAGATAAATCAGAGAAGATCCTAGAGTTGGGAATAAAATGAAAGGGTGTCTTGGATTCCTTGTGGGACACAAGGAAAATACCCATTTTAATAGTCTTTAGTCATCTTGTGATTGTCCTCATTACTTCATCATAAGTTTTTGTTCTAGGGTTTTTTCGTCATATATTTCAATCACCACAAAACAAAGAAGCACATCTTAGAAATATGCCCTTGGTTTTGTTGTAGAGAACGACTCTTTCTTAAGCCCTGGTTTCCAAATTTTGATCATGCAAACATGCAAACATGCATACAAATACCACTTTAGCATGCACAAGACTCAAATCTTCCATATATTTGAACTAATAGGCCTCATAAGGGGTAATCCTGAATATAGGAAATTATATAGAAAAGTTTTGGAGTATGAGAATACAACCTTTCGATGTAGGATTTTCTTTGAAGTTGGACATATGGGTATAGTTTCCTGAAAATGTCCATGCAAGTTGAAGAAAATAGGCATTTAACATCAAACATGACTCTTTACATCAAATTCAACAAGCATTTCTTAGTGTGGGTTTCAAGGTGGAGTTAGGGTTTTCAGTTACAAAGGTACTGGAACACATTATTAGCTTGCTATGAAGACTAATGCCATAAAAACATGTTAAGAAAGCATAATAAAATTGGCAGTTTCACCTAAACATAGTAAAATTAGCAAATTGAACATGAATTGGATGCATAATTCACCATTTGAGAAGAAAATTAGGGGAAACAACAATTTATTGTAAGATAACCAATGAAATGATTTTAACCTGTTAAGTCACATGGGAAGATCAAAGATGCAACACTTGGCCTCAAATCTCTTCATGGGAGGGCCCTGTGACCTCCTTGACTACACAATATCTTTGGAATGTTGCACATAGGAAAATCCTTTGCGGATGACCATTTTGGAGAGTAGACACTTGGTAATTATCAAATCCACTTTTGGAATAGGAAAATCAAGGAACAAGAGGCTCATGATTTCTTAGTAAATGGATTTTTACAACTCAAACTCTTACCTAGAGGAAAACATATTGACCCCAATGAGAGATCCTAGAGGAAAATCCAAGGAAAACCACCCATTGTCACCTCGGTGGATTTTACCCACTCTTTAGACTATAGGAAAGGGTATCCTAGTCAAAGGGGGAATCCCTACAAGTCAAGTTAGGTCTTTGAGTAAGGAGGGGAATTCTCTAACTCAACTTAGTAGTTTGTTACTACTCACTCTTAGGGTGTAATATAAGTGTAAAGAACGTGAATAGTTTGTCAAACCAATAGAATTGAACAATCATTGGATAGTGAATTACTTAGACAAGTGTGCTTATTCATAAAATGTGATTATGCTTGGAAAATAGATAGAATTAATGGAACTTGCTCAATTTCAATAGCTCAAAGAAACATCAATCATGGAATCATGTAAATGCTAGAAAATTTTCATTCCCATGTTAATCATATATCAATGGCACTTAATATAGAATGTCACCATAAGAATTGAATTAACAACATGAGATGTAACCATGAGATTAAAAAATTCACGATGTCCATGTGATCATCACGAAGACTTTGTCTTTATCAAGATACATCCACATTGTTGACATCATGTGTCAACAATAGAGATACCTCTAATTTAGAAACGAAAAAGTAAGGATTCAAGACATGCAAATGTTAAATGCAATGTCAAGGATGATCAACACATTATACATGAAATAAAAGACGTGACCATATGTGATTTAAATTCCTTCAGTTTTATGAATTTAATTATTGGATAGCGGACTCAAAGCCAATGGAAACAAGTTATCAGTTTTTAGAGCATGTTAACCAGATTACAGTTGTAGGGTGCAATGAGTGATCTAGAGTGGTTAGGGCGCAATATCTAAGTAGTTCTATTGCAGAGTGAGTTGGTCCATAGGCTGAGTTAGGGCCTAGATATTTTTCTTCAACAGTTGCAGCGAGAGGGCTTGAGCATAGTTGTAGGGAGAGGTATTTGTCCCAGTTGTTAGCTAGTCCAAGGGTTTATGTAGGGCATATAAAGGTCGCACATGTGGGCCATACTAGGAGTACGACCAAGGGAGATAGTCCATCACTCCAACAGTAGTTTCCAGAAGGATATCAACCTTTGTGAAATTTTGTAGGAGTAAAGACGTATATATCAATCTGATCCAAGCTAGAAGTATCAAATGAATATCATATAAAAACATTAGGGAACGAGGCATCATTTCTAGGCATACCATACTTGGCACACATTTTCATGATACAAATGGACTTGTTGACATTGTCACTTAGGGAAAATTTCAACTAGCAAAAAATGGCCTTTTCTAGGCGTTGTTTGTAATAGATTTCAAGAGTTATTTCCATTCCCCACTTTAGTCATATGTTGAGGATTGCTTAGAAAATATTTTGGTAGTATATTAATGACTTAGGGAATTATTGAGTATCTAGTGATCCCAAGGGAGAGGAAGAAGAGGTTCGAAGAGAACTAGAAAGGATTAAGGCGATTATGCATGGTCAACATTGGGAAGCATGCAAAACAAATGGAAACCTCGAATATGGGGGATCATGGTCCTATGGCCTAGGAAATAATAAAAAAACCAAAATATACATGAATTGTTTCCTAAAAAACTCCTATATTAAAATTCTTATGTTTCTTTGGAACATCAAAATAAAACCATAACCATCACACATGTCTATCTAAGGCCTTAATTATAGTCTTTTCTAAAGCTTGGAATTTGTATGTTTGTCCCAATAAAAATAAAAAGTTTAAGAGCATATATCCAAAAACAAAATACCCTACAAGCCCTAGATTAACAATTTATTAGTGCAACATAACTGTATTTTTCTTTAACCATGGTGGTATTTGAAATAAGGAATATAACTACAAAGAAAGAGTTATTTTTTAAACCATTTGGTAACACACAATGAAGGCTCTAGATCAACAAACACACAAAAGAAGGATTATATATCAACAAAAACATGAATTCCAATGTGTTATCTCCAAGATCTACTCCAAAAGATTCTTCTAACTTCTTTGTGTAGCCCTTTTATTTTGTTTCCCAATCCTTAGTGATTTCCTTCATGTCTTCTAATTTATATTGGGTGTCAACCTATCAATGTAAGAAAACATTCAAATGTATAAAATATTAAAATGCTCAAGAAACAACAAAATTATGACATATGAGGTCCCATTCAAGGTACTTGAAACATATTCAAATTAAATAGTCATTAAAATGATTTGGATAACATACCTCCCATGATCACATCTCATCCATCATTATGTTTTTCTATTACCCGCAGTGCCAAATCATTCAACCTCCATAAATATCTATAAAATGAATACAAATCATATTGGTATCATTATTTACTCTAAGATGCATTTTTATGAGAAGGTTAGAACATACCTTGACAGTGCCTCCAAGAACCTTATAATCCTTCTTTTTGTACTAGCCCCTCATCATCCTAGATTCAAGCATGGATTTACTTGATGAGAACAAACTACAAATGTGATAGATATATAACCAAATAGAACTCCTGAATAAGCTCCTCTTGGTTTCAAGAATAATTTATTGGAGCCATCTAATCTTGGAGAAAACCTCCCTCGATCTGAAGGAGCAACAACGAAGTCAACATTGACTATGTTGTCGCTCTATTAGATCGAGGGAGGTTTGCTCCAAGATTAAATTGCTCCAATAAATTATTCTCTAATGAACTGGGCCAACCACGTGAAGGTGAAAGCTCCTATGGCCCCTCCCCCCCTCACATCACTCTCAATTCCTCAATACCCAATCTATATTCTACTAGAAAATATGCAATAAAAATATTCAAAAGTGATAAAAAGTGATTGTAAAGCTAAGGACACTAAGATAAAATAAGTACAAAGTTGTTTGATTTCCCTTTTCTTTAAACATAAGTAATACACATTAATATAAAAAAAAATTGTTAACATCTCAAGTACAATATCTTATGTTTCTGTTGTGAAGCTTGAAGTGGACATGGTTGTTTCTACTTTAGGGTGTTTGGAGGAGTTAATGTAGAATAGTTTTTGCAATCTTAGTAAAGCTTCCTTTGTGGTAATAGATGAATAAGATCAAATCCTTGACTTGAGAATTGAACCATACATCTATTTCAGACTTCATATTCTCCTAAAAAGGTTGTGACTAAAGTAACTTTCCTAATAGTTGTACATCAAGTGGCCAAAGAGTCTATAGCATGAAAACATGTGGATGAGGACAATGGTTATACTCCATGTTTAGTGTTGATGTGTCATCGATCTATCCACTGAATGGAATAAAAAATAGCATTCCATATTTCTCATTTGAAGTATGGTTGTAATCATAGAAGAGGCTATATTTTGTCTAGTTGGGTTTTCTTTATTGCTAATTCCATCCCAAGGACTCAAGAGTACTAGAAAAAGGGATTCATTTTGGATGTTATGCATGTTGAATCCAACAAAATTTTAACATTTCTCAGTATGTTTTTATATATAAGAAAAATCATATCCTTTCCCTTTTAACATTATCCGAAAGAGTAAACAATGAAGAAAGGCTGGTGTTTTATGTTGAGGAACTTTGTTTTATTGCTTAATTAAAAAAGCAACAGTTGGAAGAATATTGTTTTTAGTGAGTGGGTAGTGGAGGTTAGATAGCCTCAACCATCCCACTTTATTGGGAATTCCATTAAATCATATTCTTACCTTGTTGAGCCTCTTTAAGCCACATCAACACTTGGTCTATTTTAGGAAATCTAGTTGCACAAAAGGGGCAGGAACTCAACATTTTAGAAGGGATTAAAAGGCATCTCTGAGGACTTGGAGGAGTCGAATTTTATTGCAACCAAAGGAATCAATCATGGAATCATGTAAATGCTAGAAAAGTTTCATTACCATGTTAATCATATATCAATGGAACTTAATATAGAATGTCACCACAAGACTTGAATTAAGAGCATGAGATGTAACCATGATATTAAAGAATTCACCATGTCCATGTGATCATCACAAAGACTTAGTCATTATCAAGATACATCCACATTGTTGACATCACATGTCAACAATAGAGATACCTTTGATTTAGAAATGACAAAGTAAGGATTCAATACATGAAAATGTTAAGTACAATGTCAAGGATGATCAACACATAATACATCAAATAAAAACCGTGACCATATGTGATTTAAATTCCTTCAGTTTTATGAATGCAATTATTGGATAGTGAACTCAAATCCAATGGACACAAGTTATCATTTTTAGAGCACGTTAACCAGATTACAGTTGCAGGTTGCAATGAGTGATCTAGAGTGGTTAAAGGTGCAATAGCTAAGAAATTATATTGCAGAGTGAGTCAGTTCATAGGTCGAGTTAGGGCTTATAGCTTATTCTTCAACAGCTGCAGGGAGAGGGTTTGGGCACAATGGTAGGGAGAGGTATTTGTCCCAGTTGTTAGCCAGTCCAAGGGTTTCTGTAGGGCATATAAAGGTCACACATGTGGGCCATACAAGGAGTACAACCAAGGACTATAGTCCCTCACTCCAACAGTAGTTTGTATAAGGATATCAACCTTTGTGAAATTTTGTAGGAGTAAAAACGTATATCTCAATCTAATCCAAGCTAGAAGTATGGAATGACAATCATATAGAAACATTGGGGCATGAGGAATCTTTTTTAGGCATACCATAATTGGCACAGATTTTCATGATACAAATGGACTTGTTGTCATTGGCACTTAGGGAAAATTTCAACTTGCAAAAAATGGGCTTTTCTAGGCATTGTTTGTAACCGATTTCAAGAGTTATTTCCACTCCCCACTTTAGTCATATGTTGAGGATTGCTTAGGGAATATTTTGGTAGTATATTAATGTCTTAGGGAATTATTGAGTATCTAATGATCCCAAGGGAGAGGAAGAAGAGGTTCGAAGAGAACTATAAAGGATTAAGGCAATTATGCATGGTCCACATTGGGAAGCATGCAAGACAAATGGAAACCTCAAATATGAGGATGATGGTCCTATGGCCTAGGAAATAATAATAAAAAAAAAATGTACATGAATTATGTCCTAAAAAACTCCTATATTAAACTTCCTATGCTTCTTTCGAACATCAAAATAAAACCATAACCATCACAGATGTCTATCTAAGGCCTTAATTATAGTCTTTTCTAAAGCTTGGAATTTTTATGTTTGTCCTAATAAAAATAAAAAATTTAAGAAGCATATATCCACAACAAAAATAGCCTACAAACCCTAGATTGACAACTTATTATTGCTACATAACTATATTTTTCTTTAACCATGGAGGTATTTGAAATAAAGAATATAACTACAAAGAAAGAGTTATTTTTTAAACCATTTGGTAACACAGAATGAAGGCTCTAGATCAACAAACACACAAAATAAGGCTTGTAGATCAACAAAAACACCAAGGCCAATGTGTTACCTCCAAGATCTACACCAAACGATTCTTCTAACTACTTTGTGTAACCCTTTTCTTTTGTTTCCCAATCCTTGGTGATTTTCTTCATGTCTTCTAATTTATATTAGGCATAAATCTATCAACATAAGAAAGCATTCAAATGTATAAAATATTAAAATGATCAAGAAAAAATAAAATGATGACATATGAGATCCCATTCAAGGTACTTAAAACATATTCAAATTAAATAATTATTAAAATGATTTGGATAACATACCTCCCTTGATCACATTCATCCATCATTATGTTTGTCTAATACCTACAGTGTTGAATCATTCAACCTCAATAAATATATATAAAATGAGTACAACTCATATTGGTAGCATTATTTACTCTAAGATGCATTTTTATGAGAATGTCAGAACATACCTTGGCAGTGCTTCCAAGCACCTTATAAGCCTTATTTTTAGACTAGCCCCTCATCATTCTAGATTCAAACATGGATTTAGTTGATGAGAAAAAACTACAAACGTGATAGATATATAACTAAATAGAACTCTTGAATAATATCCTCTTGGTTTCGATAATAATTTATTGGAGCCATCTAATCTTGGAGAAAACCTCCCTCGATCTGAAGGAGCAACAATGAAGTCAACATTGACTATGTTGCTACTCCATTGGATCGAGGGAGGTTTGCTCCAAGATTAAACGACTCCAATAAATTATTCTCTACTGAATAGGGCCAACCACATGAAGGTGGAAAATCCTATGGCACTTCCCCCCTCACATCACTCTCAATTCCCAATACCCAATCTATATTCTACTAGAAAATATGCATTAAAAATATTCAAAATTGATAAAAAACGATTATAAAATTAAGCAAGAACGCTAAGATAAAATAAGTACAAAGTTGTTTGATTTCCTTTCTCTTTGAACATAAATACTACAAATTAATATAATTTTTTGTTTTGTTAACATATGAAGTACAATATCTTTCTGCTATGAAGCTTGAAGTGGACATGGTTGTTTCTAATTTAGGGTGTTTAGAGGAGTTAATGTAGAATAGTTTTTGTAATCTTAGTAAGGATTCCTTTGTGGTATTAGATGAAGAAGATCGATTCCTTGACTTGAGAATTGAACCATACGTTTGTTCTAGACTTCATCTTCTCCTTAAAAAGGTTGTGTCTAAAGTAACTTTCCTAATAGTTGTACATCAAGTGGCCAAAGAGTCTATAGCATGAAAACATGTGGATGAGGGAAATGGTTATACTCCATATTTAGTGGTGATGTGTCATCAACCTATCCATTAAATGGAATAAAAAATAACATTCCATATTTCTCATTTGAGGTATGGTTGTAATCATAGGAGAGGTTATGTTTTGTCACTTGGGATTGTTTTATTGCTAATTCCATCCAAGGACTCAAGAGTACTAGCAAACGGGATTCATTTTGGATGTTATGCATGTTGAATACAACAAACTTTTAATATTTCTCGGTATGTTTATATATAAGAAAGATCGTATCCTTTCCCTTTTAACATTAGTCCAAAAGAGTAAACAATGAAGAAAGGTTGGTGTTTTATGTGGAGGAACTTTGTTGTATTGCTTAATTAAAAAATCAACATTTGGAAGAATATTGTTTTTAGTGAGTGGGTAGCAGAGGTTAAATAGCCTCAACCATCCCGCTTTATTGGGAAATTCATTAAATCATATGCTTACCTTGTTGAGCCTCTTTAAGCCACATCAACACTTTCTATTTTAGGAAATTTAGTTGCAAAAAGGGGCCAAGAATTAAACATTTTATAAGGGATAAAAAGGAATCTCTAAGGACTTCGAGGAGTTGGATTTTATTGCACCTAAAGGCTTGAGCTTCTCTTTATCTCAAGGGAGGAATTCTGTTTTATGAAGACCGAGGAACCAATCTATAGGATTAACTCCCAATTGCAAAATTTGTCTCTTTCTTTGTTCTTGTTTATTCATCCACAAGTGTTTCTTCCTATTTTTTGAGCTTTTGAGGAAGTACATTTTATATTCACGATTAATAAATAAGTTGTGGAACAACTTCTTTGTGATCGTTGGTATTGTAAGAAGTCTCTTTACATTTATAATCACTCCGTGATATTCACTATCACTCTACATTTTGTTATGTATAATTTTACAATGTTTTGAGCATGATTAAAGGACTATGCGTATAACTACATTCAATATATGAGATTTATTATCTTTCCTGATTATTCAATGAAAATATTTCCATGCTCGAATATATATGCACCTCACTTATAGGCTTCATAAATGAGTTTTGAATACATATTGGGTATTTTCATATGAAAGCTATGAAAGCTATTTGAAAGCTATGATAGATCATATTGGGTTTTGAATTGTTGGATTTATCATAGTATTTTCAAATGATCTATCATGTGCCCCAAACGAAGATCGTATGCAAAAGTTATGCCCTTTGGAAATTGACATACCAACTTACCTCATTGGGGCCCACATGACTTTTGGCATTTCATACTCTAGGGTTGGGGTTTTGGATTTTCTTCATGTTAAAAAGGCCTCTAGAGCCTCATTTTAATCATAATAATATTCTTTCGAATGAGTGTATCCATCACATCTCTTCTCAGAGATAAGCTTCCACCATTCTAGAGAGTCATTCACTCTATAATTTTATAGTTTCTGTACATTCTCTCATTAATAAAAATTGTGCATTAATGTATATTTCATTGTTATATCTCCTCTTTCATTTTATTCTCAAAATAATCTGGGTCAGTGGTATCAGAGCATGCTACTTATTTTTCATTTCTTAGTGCATGTGCTTGACAAGGTCAAGGTATAGAGAGTTGGGTCTCGAGCTAGTTTCTCTTGAGGACAACCACTCTCAACAGCCCAAGCATCCTCCCATGGCAGAAGAGAAGAGGAATGAGGAAGTAGAATATTTCATCAAGTTGTTTCTCATGGAAGCCCTCGCGTAATAAAGGAACGTGATGTTGGAGAATTTTTCCTAAATCCTTCAACGATTGCCGAAAATAAAAGGCGTGTCTTCTCCAAGCAGTTTATTTGGAGAAACTACCCCATTTAAGATACAAGTTAATTTTGTTATTCATGTATTTGAAGGTCAGATCAATGCAGATGCTTTGGAAAAATGGTTAAATTTGCTAGATTATTTATTTGTTCACAATTTCTTCGAAAGAGAAAACATCACCTCTACGCTCCTTAAGGCTCTCCCCCATGTCAAACATTGGTGGGAAACTCACTGGGAGTAAAATTCCACAGAGGAGTCTGGAATATTTTGGGTCGAGCCCACTTGGGATTTTTTATGGATGTAATCAAGGACTAATATTACATTGTGGGAAACTATGACGACCAATACATGAGATGGACCATGTTGCATAAAAAACGGGACCAAACAATGCGAGAGTTCACAAATACCTTCCATACCTTGCACACCAAGATCTGTATCAAAGACTCTGAGCAGTATCTAGTTCTGAAATATCGCGGGGATCTACAAGGGTGCATCCAAACCGAAATGGAGTTTCTGGATATCTCATGTCTAGGACTCAAAATCGAGTAGAAGTTTAAGCAGCAGAACAAGGGGGAATTTGGGTCTGCAAATCCACAAAAAACAAAGTATGGTAAAGGAAACCATAACTCACAAAACAATCAACCTCAAGACAACCAGTCAAAACCACAAAAAAATAAGGGTAATGGGAATATTGAGAAGGACACTAGGAAGTGGTGTGACTTCCACAAATTCCCTTGGCACAAAATCGATGAATGTCGCTCGAAACAGTCATTGGTGTCTGAGCTCAAAGAAACATAGTTGAGTCGTGACTCAAACTTTGATTCAGACAATAATAAAAGGGGACATATAATCTATGCAGAACCCACTGCTATTGTCATGACCGCAACAATCCAACCAGAAGAACCATAGGATCCTAAGGAGGGGGAGTGCCTTTTCCATTCATAGATGTGGGTAAAGGGGACCCCATTGCATTTCATTGTTGATAGTGGAAGCCATAAGAAACTCATCTCAACAGTGGTCGTCAAGAAGTTGGATTTGTTGACAACACCACACCCACAACCATACAACATTGGATGGCTCCACCAAGGATGAGATCTTTGTGTCAGCCAACAATGTCGGTTGTCATCTAACATTAATCCCTTCAAGGATGAGGTACTGTGTGATGTTTCCCCACTAGAATACTGTGATTTTATGTTAGGCCAGCCATATCTATGGAGGGGTCATGTTGTTTATGAGTCTCGACCCCGTAGCTTCAATGTTACTCTGGAGGGTTAGTTGTACATGATACAAGAGGTAGTTTTGGCTATTGTACTGAAATAATAGTGTTGCAAAGTAATCTCTCATACCATAAATTCTAGCCTCTTCACAACCTAGTCAGAAGAGAAGGACACTGAAACCATCACAACCTCAGCCTAAGACCCTTCTATTCAACAAAAGAAGATCAACAAGATTGTAGAAGAGAACTAAGATATTCCTACTGCACCTACGAGAGTGCCTCCACACTACCCAGTCAAACCAAGTTAAGATAAATCCCTTCATGTTCTTCATATTGCATGTTCAATGACATAATCCTCTCACACTCTAGCATATCATGCAACTATATTGGTTAAACATATCCAACCCCTCCAACAACAGGTTCATAATAGCCTTCAACAATCTAAGAAGGACAACTTCTTCAGCAAGGAAAGCAACTCACCAAGGTTCAAATTCAGCAAAAGCTTCCTTGGGGACTTCATGCATTGGATACCATTGCTTCCTAAGGGGGGAATATTGATCCAAGAAGAAATCGATGGCCACCTACCTATTCCATTAGCTCAAAACAAGGGTTTCCACCTTTGCAGTTTTTCTATAGCTTTTTGGGTCCTAAACTTCTAGGGCCATTTTGAGACCCTAAACAACATTTTTTAGGCCCGCCATAGTCACACCATAGAATTTAGCTAGAGTGTGATGAAAAAATGTGTATTCCTCAGATAGACCTTTCAAACGAGTTACCGTGCACCCCAATTGGAGATCGTATGAACAATTTACTCTCTTGGGAAGTTGACGTACCAACTTACGCCATCGGAGCCCACATGGATTTTGACATTTCATCTTTTAGGGTTAGGGTTCGTGATTTTATTCATGTTAAAAAGGACTCTAGAGCCTCATTATAATCATCATCATATTCTTTTGAATGAGCATAGCCATCACATCTCTTCTTAGAGATAGGGTGCCACTATTCTAGCGAGTCATTCACTCTGTAATTTTACAGTTTTTGTACATTCTCTCATTAATAAAAATTGTGCATTACTATATCTCTGTTTTTATTGAAATATCTTTGTATATTTCATTGTTATATCTCTGCTTTCATTTCGTTTTCAAAATAATCCAAATCAATAAAATTCAATGTAATATCCTTAATGGTGGTAATAACAGTCTAGGAACTTTTCTGCTTCCTACCTGTAGGGTACTCTGTGGTAGAATATGGGTATTTCTACCCTCTACATGAGCCCTATCACCTCCATGGGATCCACTAGGTCTACCATGTCCTATACCAAAAGGGTTCCCTCATTGACCCACAAGCTGTGTGAGTACCTCAAGGGTTTGTTGTTGGTTCCTAATAATCTTTGTCTATCTCTAGTTAGCATCCTCCTGGTTCAAGGTCATATGATTCGACATCCTAAACACCAATTTTTTTGTAGGATCTGAACTATCTTCCATGTTTCCTTCTGACTCTAATTGATTTTCCTCTAGTTCTTCTCCCTCGGGAAATTCTGGGAAGGGTTTTCCTCCACTCCCATGTCTTCTAGGAATTAATGTGATCACAGGCTAGCAAGATCACAATATGTGATACCACTGCAATATCATTAATGGTTAATGAGCTAGGATATTATTTTTTTTGTCAATGTTATATTTGGTTATGTTCTTTTTTCAAATAGTTCATTGTCATGTACTCTTTAAACTATAATCTATTTGGAAACTTTTAACAAACAATTCACCTATATTTTTCTTATGGTCATTTAATCAAACATATGGCATGCATCCAAGTACATAGTAAATACAAAGATAATCATGGAATCTTTATTATGGATGGAAACCCCCAAAGTTGACAAGAATATAATTCTTTATTGGTTGTGATGGAAGTTGTAATATTCCTCCCCCCCTAACACACATAATATAATGGTTGTAATGACAATTGTAATACCCCTAACACGCACAATCTAATGGTTGTAATGACAACTAAAATTTCTACTAACACATAGTAAACAAAACAAAACCTGGGGATGATGCTAGGAAATCATGCAGACTACTCCAAGGCTCTCCTAACCTCACAATATTCCTTCCAAACCCTACTTTCCAACAAATTAGGCACTCGACCTTCCTCAAACCCATTCAATTTGCAATAGGAATGGGGTTCAACTCCTTTTGTTAGTCTTTGTTGTCCCTCTCCACAAAAAAACCTACAACAAAGGATAGGATTACCTTCCTAACCATCACGACCTAGCTCATTTGATGGAACAACCCCTTCATATTTCCTCCACGGCTCCTTTAGCAACTCGACCCTACAAAAATATTGAGATCATCTTCCTCTAGTTGCCTCTACGACCTTCCTTAGCCTCACAACTCTACAAAAAGAGGGTGTAAACCCTCCAATGATTCCCAATGGACCTATGAAGGGCCACGAGATCAAAAGAAACCCTCACAGACTATTGTAATATGAAGTCACTCCTCAAATGAAGTAGAAATTAAAACATAGTATAGATCTTTCTCATTGTCTAGCTAGAGTAGATATTTCACTACCAAAACTAAACTAGAAATGAAATGGTTTTTCCAAAACCCCAACAAAAAACTTATCTCCAAGAGAACATCAATAAGAGATTAAATCATCATCCCAAATTGAAATGATACCCCTCTTATTCTTCTTCTAGATCTTTCCCTTTTTTGACCAAATCAAATCCGACACTTATTTCCCCTTTAATTTTTACTTAACATTAAAAGTTACCTTTTAATGTTTAGGTGATTAATAATTTACTTTCTTTTATCTAATGTCACTTTTATAAATATAACATATTCTAACCTAGTGACACTAAATAAATCCTCGTGACTCCCTTTTTCTCTTAACTATAGACTATGAGAGTCGTATATGATACTAAGTCATCCTTCGTCACGATCAAGAGGAAGGGGACATTACATTCAATGCCTTGAATGTTTATTTGTTGTACAATATGATTTTATTTGTGGTCAAATGAAATAATATGAATAATTCTAGTTCTTGGAATCATGTGACTAGATTAGTATTAAGAACATTAACTGTGTAGAAACTTCTCTGAAGAGTAGCTATGAAAGATACCATTTTTTTTCTATTGCAGCCAGACAAATGCATTTTTTTTTTATGTTAGAGTTTTGTGACAATTCTAATTTGACATTGTAGAAACGATGGGTGGGATTGGCTTCCAATAATAAGTTGTGCTCCTCCATTCTGAGTTTAATTCTAGTTTGAGTGAGTTGATAGATGTAGTCATTCCATTGACTCATTTCCATTCCTTGTGAGCCTATTACTAGAGATTTCATCTAGGCTCAATTGTTGGTACATAATTTTGATTGAGCAACAATTTAGTATAGGGTAACAATGGGAGGATTCCCAAGGGAATCCGTAATTCTCGAAACTTCTTATAGGAAGGGACATTTATTTCCCATGAATAAAGGCCAATTCTAATTTTGTTTCCATTATCTATTTGTCTACTGAGGTGTGTTGTGATGATGTGGGATGAGGTTGTAATATCTTTCCAAAAATTGGAGCCTATTGTATGGGATTTGATTGGGCTTCTTATTCAGTCCTCTGAGGTTTTGGGTACTATATATTTTCCTTAAGGATTTATTTCCAAAGACCCTTGTTCTTGATTAGTGTCCTCACACCCTTCCTCACTAGAGCAATGGAAAATTTACATGTGTTTTATACCCCAACGTCCAAGTTCTAACTTTCATATTATGTATGAGTCTAGATGTTGAATTGACTATATCTAATTCAAACAATTTCTTACTTCTTCCTTGAGGTGTTCCATCTTATGTATGGGGAGTTGAATTAACTAAGTCAAGTTCAAGAAATTTATTAAATGTTACATTCTATTTAAGGTTGACTAGTCATTGTGTTTTCAAATAAAGTAGTCTTGGTCTAGTTGTTACTAGATTAAATATACCATTAAACTATCACAAGTTCAATTCTCATGTAGTTTTGGATCTCTAACACCATGGCAAGTTGTGTACTTAAGTTAGTTGTATTTTGATGCATCTATTATATGATTATTTAGCAACATAATAGCAAAATAATAATAAAATAAACAACTTTTTCCTCATAATACTTGTCAAGGGGTCTTAGGATTAAATTGATGGAAACAGGTGGCATTAAGTTAGGTTTAACTGCAAAAACAAAGTATAAGTGGAAAAATAAGTGTCTAGTGGGTGACAAAATAGGGGTTCTACAATGCTACTACCCGAGTGCCTACTATTAGGAGGGGAAACCGCATTGAAAGGGGGGAGTCTTATTTGTCATATTAGGAACCTATCAAGCTTGGGATTACCTTAGCTTATCCTTGACCTTCCTAGAACATAGGTAATAGGTTCATCCTTCACATTTATAACTAGCTCTATATGAAGGATTGTTCATATCCAACTCTAGAGCCCTGACCTATCGAACTCTCTTTGTGAAGTTTTTATCAACTCCACATGGACTGCATAATATTTTATATATTTCCACTCCAAAGGCTTCTCTCTTGTGTTTTTTCTCTAGCATTAAAAAAATTTACTTTTGGAATAGGGGTGATGGTTTTGGGGTAAATTTGGTCTCTTAATTAAACCATCGAACCTATATTTCAACCCAACCTCCATGTCTGTCATGAAAACTCAATGTGGGTGACAATGCCAAATCTCTTCATCCACTTATGGAATCTAGTGGTTCATGATGAAAGACTTGAAATGTATTGCATATATTTCTTAATTTTGAAATAAGTTGGTTCTAACAGGGAATCATTACCTATGCTTGAATCAACATTAAGCTTGATCTAAGTAATAGTTCACCTAATAAGGTAACCCTAGAGCGGGGATAATTCTGAATAGGTCTAGTTACTGGATTATATAAACATGGTTTTTTGGTGTATCACTTTCCAATATATTGTCCATTTATAGGGTTACTATATAGTAGGTTCATCCCCAGTGAAAAAATTTAATAACAACTAGAGGATCAAAATTGTTAGAGATGAAATCTCCAGTGACAACTCCAAAATGACATAATGATTAATAAAGAGAGACATCATCAATTAAGTCTCCCAAACCTAAACCAAAAGCATCGACTCATATACCTAACCCTTCCATTAAGGGTGGAGATGTCGATATGGCCTTAGTTTCCTCCTATTGTATGGAGATAGTCACAAGAAAAAGAATTTAAAAGTTGCATTTCTAGTACGGAAGAGTATTACAAAAAAATTGACTTGTACCTTGAGCAAAGTTTGGTCATGTCTTTGTCACTTAAATTTGTGTTATTTTAGTTTTTCTTCATGTGGTTATAATAAATGGTTACAAACCCATTTACAACTTTTATGGATTTATTTAGCGGATTATTAAAGGTCAATATTTGTAATTTTTTTATTGGAAAAGGTTCCATACAAGTTCAAAGGTTAGAATGATGATTTTATCTTTCCCATTGTTATCTAAAATGGTAGGGACCTACCAAAACAAAAATGTATGCACAAGTTAAATGGGATAAAGTTTGCTCTCCTGGTTGGTAGTTTCCTTATGATGTCAATATCCTTGGTAGTCCAGATAAGATTGAAAATATGCAAGAGTGGAAATACAGACAATATCATCCACATTCACACTTTGGATCCCAAATTTAAGAGGCATCTCAAGCACATCTTCAAGACCAAATGTCACAAAACTCTAGAGTAACAAATAAGATAAATAGATAAATTTTTGGTCGACAGTATACTCTGATTCCAAAGAAAAGAAGATATATTTCTAAAGTTTATGCATCTTTTTCATTGAAAACAAATAAAGGTGAAAGTAAAAATTCATTACAATATTCAAAAGAAAGGTCAGAAGATTATATTAACAAACTTTTAAGATAAAAATCAAGTGAGAAAGAAAAATAATTTCATATAAAATAAGATTTTCCAACTTTGAAAGAAAGGGAGAAGTTGAAAAATTAAGTTTAGAATTGAATCAAGAATTCATTAATTGAACTTTCCAACAAATACAAGTCGGTAAAGTCTTTTGTTGGAAATATAATCCCCAAAGTGACAAATGCAACTCACTTTGCTTGTTTTGTTAAAGATATAGAATTGATTTTTTGTGTTCTATAATCGTTCCCTTGTTTACGTTTGATTGTATGTCCCATTAAATGATTCAAAAGGCATTTACAAACTATCAATATTAGCTTCTCAAATTTGGATGCTAATTTAGTATATTCACACATCCATCAACATGTCATAGTAACTTTCAATGCTTGGGAATTAATTTAGATTTGGAGCTTCGATGTCAAGGATTAATTTAGATTTGGAACTTGGATTCCAAGGAACCCAATGACTAGCATATGTTCATGATTATAAGTATTGGCACTCCAGGTTTCTCATGCATGACCTAATTTGGATAAAAAATATGGGCTTTGTTCAACAATACATGTATTCCAATAGAGGACGAACACCTTCAGTAACCACTCACACAACCAGATCAAAGATAAACACACCGATGTTATGACATGGTAAAACCCCTATGGGGAAAGATCCATGGCCCCAACCAACACGACCACCTGGAGTAGTTTATTAATGCAAAAGAAAAAGATTATGAGAGATTTTACAAGAGAGTTTCTCACAATCGATCATCGGAAAATGACCCTCCATGCCATTTAAATAGAGATCATGGACCAATCGGGTGTTAATACACAGATCAATGGCCGTTAAGATCGAGGATAATATGAACCGTCATATCACTCTATGTCAGGAACATATCGTGACCGCCATATTTTATAACTACAAATGCATACTAATGCATACTAAAGAAACACACTTTTACCTAATGACACATTAGACCAAGTATATCTTAACTAACTCCTAAGTATCTAAATATCCTAGCAGACTTATTCCCTAAACAATATTCGAACAATAGATACATAGATACTAAACTATGTGGATGGTTTAGAGTTATATATCTGCTAAAGTTCTTCCAAAGCTCTTTCGATGTGTCCAATTTAAATGATGTTCTTAGATATACATTGCATATCATAATCATTTTTTATGAAAAACATATATATATATATATATATATATATATATATATATATATATATATATATA
>ML840721.1:41676-55534 GCA_009831015.1 Picea engelmannii | reverse complement strand
AGAATGTCACTTTTACTTAGTATATTACTAGCCTCCTTAACTACGTTTTCGGCTCTTGTTCACCTCTTCCTCCTTTGCTCTCCAAACCCCACACTTTGTTTGCAAAATGACACTTTAAAACCCAAAAATGGCTTTTAATCCATGACTGTCTGTGACATTTTCCATGAAATCACGATATTATCGCGCTATTTTAAAAAATATCACGATATTATCACCAAAGGAAAATATCGCGATATTTTCAGCTGATAATATTGCCAACCCTCAAAACGGCGATAATATCACGATGTTGGCGATATTATCACGATGTTGGTAACAAAGGGTCGATCCCCTTTTATTTCATTTGCTAAGTAGTTGTGTTACCCATACAACGTAACTACCTTACTAATATCTAATTAACTTATGTCTATCTTTTTTATTAGTCACATATATTAATGTGACTTTTATATTAGATTGTCATTAGATTGTACATAATATTGGAGTGTCATACTCCAATACTCTAACAGCCTCTTTGAATACAACAATACAAAGTGACAACAAAAACATAAAACGAAAAATTCTACTTAAGTAAATTCACTCCTCCACACTTTGAAATCATGTAGGTAGTCCACCAAGCTCTCTCATCACCTACATAAGGGTAGTATTCCCATTTTCTTGAACTCTTCAAATTCCCAAATTCTCAAATCAGCGCAACTCTCTAAATTCATGAATTCTTGAACTCCTCAAGTTCCCAAATTCTCAAATCAGCGCAACTCTCTAAATTCATGAATTCTTGAACTCCTCAAATTCTCAAATCAGCGCAACTCTCTAAATGCATTAATTCTTGAACTCCTCAAATTTCTGAACTCCCGAATCACTTGGACAACAATCCATGCTGAATTAAACCTTGTTTGATCCCCTTCTGTTTTGGAATTTAAACCACTCAAAGAAAAATATTCATAGTCAATTTTTGTTACAGTAATCTTCCTTTGGCCTCTTTTGGAGTAAAGTATTGTTTCATTCTCTCCAAGGGTGCACTCTTTATGTGTGCTCATATAGATTGATCAACAAAATATCTAAGCATATTCTCATATTTATAATTGTTTGTGCTTCCTCTATAACACCTTTGTTTTAACGAAACATTGATTCAATAAATTAAGGGCTTTATCTTGATGGAGAAAAATATTAATAAGTACCTCTGTAAAATTTGGGGTGATTACTGAAAGATGTATTTGTGGATATCATTGTGATTGGTAAAGTCAGGATAGGTTGTGTAGGGATATAGAAGTGGTGGCTCTCTCTGAATTTGATACGGCTCCTTTAATTGATGATAAGGTGGCTATGAATATGTGGCTTGTGGCTCCCTTTAAATGACGATTTTGAATCATGAGATGGGCGATTGTGAATTTATGGGCCGTGACTCCCTCTAAATAGCGTCTGTGAATGATGAGATGGCTTCCACTCGTGGCGATTCAAATTAACTGAATGGTGGCTTCCTCTTGTGGTGATTGCTCTCCTCTTCAACAATGAAATGACGATGTAGACCTTGTATTCTTAACGGCGACTCGTCAACTCTTACTCTATTGACTTTCTTATTGGCAACTCAACTATGGCAGTTTGGCTCTTTCAATGATAGAGTGGCCCCTCTTTCTTCTCTACCAATGACAACTTGAATTTGGTTGATTTTCATATGGTGGCAGGGAGTTTTCCTCTTCATCGCTGGGTTGAATGAATGGCTTCAACCTTTTCCTTCTAAATCTCCCCCTCTTCAAATTCTCGTAAAAATCTTGGACCTTGAACTTCTAGTTAGAGTTGGACAGATGGATCTTTCCCTTTAAAGGCTCACAGAGGTCGATATCCCACTGATACCATGTTAAACTTTTAAACACATAAGAAAGATTGAAGACATGATAGAAATGGACTAATGTAAAATATGTGCTTTTCTTAAAATGAAGTCATTTGATACATTCAAGTTGATCCCCTTCTATTTCATTTGCTAGGTAGTTGTGTGACTTGTATAACCTAACTACCTCATTTACCAATATCTAATTAACTTAGCTCTATCTTTTTTATTAGTCACTTACATTAATCTGACATTTACATTAGATTCTCATTAGATTATACATACTATTGGAGCATTATACTCCAATAATCTAACAAGATATGCAACCTTGAGCTTTACAATGTTGAGGTGCATATTGAACCTAGGTTTAGATGCGTATGAGCTACTTTTTTATTCATTTGTTTTGAGGGGTTGCTTGAAGAATTGCATCCACACACCGATAGAATGCTACCCTACAAAATACTTTTTAACACTGTTCTATTGTATCTTTTGGTCAAAAATACAAAATGAACATTATACTATGTGCATTGCAAATGACCATTGGATCCCCTACATCGATGTATTGAACTATGAAATTTGTATTGTTTACATTCATATGCAATTTAGTTTCTATCATGCCAACATGGACTTTGTTCTCAAGGGAGGTTGACAAGTATTAAGTTTGTTAACTTTTGGTGTACTCCAAAAGTGTTTACACCATGCTAGAGTTGCCTTCATGTGATGTGGGGTGCATGGTGAAACCCTAGCCCCTTAGTTGTATATTAGTACTTTTGGTCAATGACATTAGGAGAGCTTTCTATAGGTTGTTTTTGGTGCTAGATGTGTTGCACTTCTTGAGGAGGTGGTTATTTTATATGGCATTGACGTCTTCTACATGGCACGTGTGTCGAGAAGGATGGTTGCTTGCATCGGTGATGGATCTACCTTGGAGGAGGAACATTGGACACTAGGAGGAAGGGTATTTGTTCCTAGGAACATTGGGACCATGTGGCATACCTTAGGAGGATGAGCACTTGACTTGGGTTGAGGGTGCATTGCTTGGGGTTGTTTGTAGACCTGGGACACATATGTTGAATAGGAGCATTGGATGCTTGTCTTGGAGAGCAAGGAGCCTTGTGATGAGGATTGCTTGACACTTGGAGCCTATGCTTGGAGAGTGCACCACTTGAGGAGTTACCTCTTCACATGTGTATACCCTGAAGGGAGAGCACTTCACTTGGAGGCCTTATCTCAAGGATTATATTAGGTTGCTTGTGGACTTAGTCCACTTTACTATTGTTGGCCTACACCACTTATTCTATATAAAAGGAAGGATAGAGTCTTCAGTTGTAGTAAGTATGAGAGTAGTCATTAGATCATTGTAACTTGTTGATGAACTCATTTTGGTGTCCTTGTAATTGTGTTGATTCAAGGGTGGAATGTGCTAGGGTTTGTGAGAGGCAAAACCTTTAGAATACATGATGTGCTAGGGTTGATGTCCTTGTGTGAGAAGGTCCTAGGGTTTGTGGCAAAGAAACCCTATAGGAGACTTGGAGTGCTTTACTTGGGGAGCTTTTCTAAGGCAAGCTTGGAGAAAGATCAAGGGTGGACTTGTTGGTGTTGATGCTAGATTATTTTTGGGCCTTTGGAGTTGCTAGGAGTAGCTTGGTGTGGTGCCTTGCTGGGCCATGATTGCTGGTTAGGGTTTGTTGTAGATGGTGGATCCCCTAGCCATGGTTCGGAGTTTGGATATCTTGGAGAGTCCTAGCTTGTGATAAGCTTGAAGGAAAATCTTGTACCAGCATGTGATAAGCTTGAAGGAAAATCTTGTACCAGCATGTGATAAGCTGTTGGTATGTCCTTGTAACTTCATTCCTATGTATATATGAAGTGTACTTTGCTGTCTGAACTGTGTTCTTGCAAATCTGATTTTCAGCTTATGTTCTCATAGTGCTTGAGTAGTTTTTGGTGCTGGTTATGTATGTTGATTTAACATAACAGTGAGTATATTTTGTTGAGTGATTTGACAAGTAAACAGAAGCTAAGAGTGCAGATTTGTGGCTGTGACAAATCTGCCGTTTATAAGTTTTTTTTTAGATTTGTTATATGCGTGGAAATTTCTTGGAATTCAAAATTCAATGCAAAACATAACTTTCACCTTCAACCTAGAAGGTTTCTCGAATCTTAGCCATGCGAATTTTCAGCCCTAGGGATGCTATAAAACAAGGTACAAATCAACAATGTAAAGAGTACAATGTTTCACTTCCAAACAGCCCAAGCTTCCTGGTAATTCAAGGAGAAAATATACCAAACCAAAGGGACAAGTGTCATCCCTTTTAGGGCAACTTATCAGCCAATAACCAGATCTAAAAATGCTCTTCTACAACAGAACAGTAGCAGTATGATAATAGTAAAATCAGCCCCTTATTTTTTTCACTTAGATATCAAATCACTGAACAATTGTCCTTTTACTTATATCAAATGAGCAAGCATATATGGCTGGACATGACAATGCATAAAGAACATATAAAGCTGAAAATCAAATCTGAAAATTGCACAAGTTTTGGACAGCTGGAAACTTCATTTATATGCTTAAGATGAAGTACATGTACATCCCATAGCCTTCTCTCAAGGCTAGTACAATTCCTCTTAGCTTTCCAAATCCTCATTAGGGCAAATCAACAAAATCCTAGCAACCAAGAACATCTAATACGCAAGAATCACTCCAACACATCCTCCAAGGCAAGATGTCCTCTCCTCTTTTTCCTTTTCATAGTTCCACCCTAGGGTTTTATCACAAAACCTTAATATCCAATCTCCAAGGAATAAACCCTAACCCTAGACCTCCAAGATGCTCCAACATACTCCAGGAAGACCAAGAAACCCTAGCAAAGAGAGAGAGAGAGAGAGAGAGAGAGAGAGAGAGAGAGAGAGCATGTGCGAAGACTCTGGAGAGAGGGAGAGGTTAGTTTGCACTCTTCTCTAGGTCACATGACTCACATCTCATCACAAGAGCGCATGCATCTGAGTGAATGAACATATATGAATGGAAAGAATCTCTCCTTCCTCTATTTATATGAGAGGTAATGGAGACCAACAATACAATGTGGGCCTTGTCTATTAGAAGCAACCTACAATGAGCACTTGTAGGCCAATTTCACAAGTGAGATGCTACACTCTAAAGTACATTTGTCATGCTCCAAGGTGATGCCATCGCAATAATGGCTCCAAGATGATGTAGCTATGCAAGGCAAGTCCACATCCTTCCATCACGATTCACAAGTCTCCACGGACTCCATCGATCCTCTTAAGCAATGTACTCCACTGCGTCAGTTGCCTCTGTAGGAATATTGTCGAAGCTCCAAGCATCCTTGAGCCATCTCCAATCCTCCAAGTAGGAATCCAAGCTGCCACATGCCAACTAGGGCCTAATGCCCTCCTTCAACCTATAGAAGGCTCCTCATCCCATGTAGGGTGCTCTCGAAGCAAGTGGATCCTTCATGGGGCTCTAGGGAAGGGCATCCATCAGATTGTCAAAAGAACTCCAATGCTTAAGGGAAGAACACTAAACCAACAATCGTCTGAAGTGAAGCATCCATTGAGCAAGTTCTCTCAACTGTGTAGATCCATCAACGACTATCTCTCATGTGCCAATCCATCTCAAACCATCTAGGGGTTGAACATACACCATGTGTTGAAATTTTTAAAAATTCTAGTTACATAGTTACAGTTATTTAATCCAATAGCCACTATAATAGAATCACTGAAAGATAGACAATCACAGATACAATAGAACACAAAGTTTATCCTGGGAAACCCTCATGGGGAAGAAAACCCAGCAACCAAAATCCTCAATATAGATTCCTTCAACCAGTACAATGATGCGCTATAGCTCTCCAAGAAAGACCAAGACCAAAAACACCAAAAGAACCAGTCTCCAAGACTTGTGCGCTGGACCTTCTTATGCACTCCAAGATGCACAAGAGAAGTGTGTGTGTGTGTGTGCAAATGAGAGGAACCTATTCTTTATTTATACACAATAGTGTCTCTTGAAGAGACATGACTCTTGACCTAACTAACCCATAAAAACATGGCCAACTAGCCACAATGGGGCTTTTTACAATTATAAGTAAAATACCAATAATATAATAATTTATGTTGAGCCGACTTGTACTAATAATATAATAATTTCTGTTGAGCCGACTTGTACAATATAATTACAATAACCTTTTAAAGGTTTGACCAAAACAAATATACAAGAATATCTTCCGTAGTTACACCAAAAATATTAACACCCCCTCTTAACTAGGAAGGTATTCTTTCCAGACACAGACTCCAAGTCTGATACCACACCAACTCACATCTATTGACTGTTGAACATGCGAATCTATACATCCTCGGATATCCGTAGTGCAACATGACTTCACCCCATGCATCCAAGGTCTGTGGGTAGCTCTTAATAGCTACAACATGTCCCCAAGACATCCACTCCCCGCGATGCATCAATACCTGATCATGTGCACTCCTGTCTCAGTGCCAGCCCTTTTTCATGCTGGATGAGATTCACCAGACTTAGTGCCAGCCCTTTTTCATGCTGGATGAGATTCACCAGATTTTGTGCCAGCCCTTTTTCATGCTGGATGAGATTTTCCATTTGTTCTCAGTGCCAACCCTTTTTCATGCTGGATGAGATTTTCCATTTGTTCTCAGTGCCAACCCTTTTTCATGTTTGATGAGTTCCACATGTCACTCCCTTTGAAGAGGGACCACACCAAGCTTGTCCCTGAAGTACTCGAACTTCATCCTCGACAACGGCTTGGTGAACACATCCGTAACCTGATCCTCGGTAGTCACGAACTGGAGCCTCACTGCTCCCCTCTGTACCATATCCCTGAGGTAGTAATATCTGATCTTGATATGCTTCGACTTGTCATGGAACACCGAGTTCTCTGACAACTTTATACAACTCTCGTTCTCACACCAAATGCAGGTTGCCTCCAATCCGAGACCAAATAACCCAGACAACAGCTTCCGAAGCCACACATGAGTCTCCAAGCTATAGAAGGCTCCTCATCCCATGTAGGGCGCTCTCGAAGCAAGTGGATCCTTCATGGGGCCCTAGTGAAGGGCATCCATCAGATTGTCAAAAGAACTCCAATGCTCAAGGGAAGAACACTAAACCAACAACCATCTGAAGTCAAGCATCCATTGAGCAAGCTATCTCAACTGTGTAGATCCATCAATGACTATCTCTCATGTGCCAATCCATCTTGAACCATGTGTCGAAATTTTTAAAAATTCTAGTTACATAGTTACAATTATTTAATCCAATAACAACTGTAATAGAATCACTGAAACATAGACAATCACAGATACAAAAGAAAACAAAGTTTATCCTGGGAAACCCTCGTGGGGGAGAAAACCCAATAACCAAAATCCTCAATATAGATTCCTTCAACTAGTATAATGATGCATTATAGCTCTCCAAGAAAGACCAAGACCAAAAACACCAAAAGAACCAGTCTCCAGGAATTGTGCGCTGGACCTTCTTATGCGTTCCAAGATGCACAAGAGAAGGGTGTGTGTGAGTGTGCAAATGAGAGGAACCTATCCTCTATTTATACACAATAGTGTCTCTTGAAGAAACATGACTCTTCACCTAACTAACCCATAAAAACAGGGTCGACTAGCCACAATGGGGCTTTTTACAATTAGAAGTAAAATACCAATAATATAATAATTTATGTTGAGTCGACTTGTACAATATAATTATAATAACCTTTTAAAGGTTTGACCAAAACAAATATACAAGAATATCTTCAGTAGTTACACCAAAAATATTAACACCATGTACCCAAAATCTCATGAACGAACCCATGCATGGTGTAACACTTTCAGAGTAACCCTGAAAGTTAACAATATGTTGGGGATTGTACTCGAGGGTTGAAAATTTTGTTCCCTTCAAGTACATTGGTTCTGTGTTTTCTTTTTTGAGTTGCCTTATGTATTTGGTTGGATAGAAGTGAAATATATATTGTTGTAATTTATATTTCAGATTCAGCCATAAGGTTGAAAGTTCACAAGAAATAGATCTAAGGAATCTCAAGGTTGAGGTGAAATTTTTGAATTTGCATTAAGAACGGATCCACGAAATTTCCGTAGAGTATCAAAGCTGATTTCACCGAGATTGCTCTCTTGGTGAAGAGGGAGTTGAGTATTTCAATTTTCTGTACCTAGGAGAGGTGCTTGACTTATTATAGGTTGTTCGACGTGAAACTCTAGTGTGCTTAGGAAGAAGCGCTTGAACCCTGGAAGAGTGATCTATTTGATTTGTTAATGATATTTCTTTGAGCCATGCATTAGATTTGTAGGGATGACTACTCTCGCTCTTAGAGAGTGCGACAGGTTGGAAGGTGCTTCCAATTTTATAACTTGGAAGTGTAGGTTGCAAATGCTAATGGAAGAGGTTGGGCTTTGGTAGCATGTTTAAACAAGATCACTATACCTATTGATTTGAAATTGTTGGCTGAGCATAATAAGGAGGCCAATATAAAGATAATCGTTTTTGATTTGGTGAAGGATCATTTGATCACTCACATTGCAGAGAAGAAGATCGACAAGGAGATGTATGTTGTTTTGGTTACATTATACTAGTGTAAGTGTCTCTAGGAAGTTGCTCTTGAGAAACAAGATTTCGACCATCTGCATGGGGGACACAGGTATAGTGGTTAACTACTTGGCAAAGATCACATAGTTGAGACATCATTTGGTTGCCATAGGGATGCAAGTGGTGGAATAGGAGTTGGTGCCCATTGCCTTGAATGAGTTTGCTTCATCGTGGACACTAGAAACTGTACTGTACTAGATCTATTATAATAGCCAAAAATAGAAATATTGCAGAGAATAACAACAAAACAACACAATAGATGAAACCACAACACCAAAATAATACCTTTATTGATAGGAAACAATGTTCACTAGCCTCTTCGAGGGGGAAACCTCCCAAAGAGCAACGCTCTATTACAATAATTCTCAAGACAAAAACTTCTCTTGCCCTTGACTCCTATTTATACTAAATCTATCTACCAAAAGAACAATCTAGAGGAAGATCTTCTAGAAGCGGAAGCTTCTATTAGGTCTTCTTACATTTGACTTATTCTTCTTTATTACTATGCCTTATTAATATTGGCCTTTATTACATGGAAAATATATTATTCTACCTACGTGAGGGGTTAGGGAGTTAGGTCCCTAACATGCCCTCCCCCTTCAAAACAACCTTGTCCTCAAGGCTTGAGATGAGGAAATTGCTGTAGAATGGTAGCTGGCTCCCAGGTGGCATCTGTTGGAGTTGTATCTTTCCACTGTACTAACACTTCCTTGATGGTGCGCTGACGGAGACGATGCTCATGCTAGTCCAAGACTGCTTGTGGCTGCAACCAGATGGAGCCTTCTTCATCCAACTCGGGAAGACTGGTTTGAGTTTGGCACTTAGTTCCAATCACCTTCTTTAAGCAGGAGACATAAAAAACAGGATGGAGCTTAGAATAACTGGGAAAAGATAACTGATAGGCCACCTGTCCTAGGTGCTTGAGAATTGTATAAGGACCATAAAATTTGAGCGCCAATTTCTGACAATGGTCAGCCTTGAGTGAAGTATGCTTATAAGGTTGCAATTGAAAAAACACTTGCTCCCCTTCAGCAAATTGATGTTCTGAGCGACCTTGATCCGCTTGTTGCTTCATGCGATTCTAAGCCATGACCAAATTCTCTTTGAGGGTACGGAGAATAGCCTCTTGAACTTTAATAGTTTGGTCAACCACCTGGACCTTTAAGACACCAAGCATGTATGAGAGAACTGAAGGTGGCTTTTGTCCATATACTGCTTCAAAAGGAGTCATGCGAGTAGCTGTATGGTAAGAAGTGTTGTACCACCATTCAACTAGGGGTAACCATTGAGCCCACTGATTTTTCCTTTCAAATGCAAAACACCTCAAATATGTTTCCAAACACTTGTTGACAACTTCACTGATTTTTCCTTTCAAATGCAAAACACCTCAAATATGTTTCCAAACACTTGTTGACAACTTCAGTTTGACCATCAGTCTAGGGATGATAGGCGGTGCTAAGATGCAATTGGGTGCCCTGTAGCCTGAACAGTTCTTGCCAAAAATTGTCGGTAAAAATGGGATCTCTATTAGAAACAATAGAACGAGGCATGCCATGAAGCTTGAAGATATGATCCATGAAAAATTGAGCAACAATGGAGGCGGTAAATGGGTGTTGAAGAGCACAGAAATGAGCATACTTGGAAAGACGATCCACTACCACCATGATGACTGACTTATTTCCCGATTTAGGTAAGCCAATGATGAAATCCATAGAGATATCCCTCCAAATAGCGGGTGGAATTGGAAGCGATTGTAGTTTCCCAGGGGATTTGACTGTTTCTCCCTTGTTGTGTTGACAGACATCACATTCCGCCACAAAAGTGCGAATGTTCTATTTCATACCATCCTAGAAAAAAGAACGTTTGACCCTGTCATAGGTTTTGGTAAACTCGGAGTGCCCAACTGTTGGTGTAGCATGAAGCTTAGAAAGCCCCTGTGGATTTAAGTTGTGACTGTTTACTTAAATACATACGACCTGTTATCGCACAGTTTGTACATGGATGTAAAGGAAAGGTAAATGAAGACAAATTGACGTAACGAGAGACTATCCTATCATTGTCACCTCAACAAGAAGTCTCTTTCTATTTACGGTGGTAGGCCCAGGGGAGACGTCCCCGGTGACTTGGGGTTTTGAGAAGGCAAAGGGTAAAAGGCCAAGGTAAAAGTTTCCCTGTCACAAGTCACCACCGATCAGAAAGTCCGGCTAAACAACCAATAAAAAATAATAAGAACCAGAAATGTACCTACCCGGAACAAAGCAACATGAAACTATATTTGCAAGGTCACTCGCTGGTTAGTACTTCATATAATTGGAGACTTTCTCAATAAAAGCAATTGACTAACATATTGATGACGTAAGCAAAGATGTATAGTAGCAATTATCACAATACGATACTTCACAACAAATGCTTTAAAGAAGCTTCACAATGAGCAAAATTGTTAATCATCAATGTCGCAATACCAACTTTCATTAGAAGCAAATAATACCACGCATTAGTCAATCTCTCAATTGATTAAAGAAGCTAAAGTGCTGCAAAGTATAACTATAACTCAAATGGATAGTAGCAACAATGAGGTTAGTAGGTTAGGGTTAGAAGGTATTAGTAGTTGTTCAAAGATTTTGGAGGTAGTGATCAAGATTCAAAACACTCAAGTAAGAAGTCTTAAGACCAGTGCATTCACAGGGCAAATGGAGTCAGAAACAACTGCAAGAATTGAAGGAACGATATGATAATAGTAGGGCCAAAGACAAGAGGAATTTGATGGTGAGGTGTTGGTAAGCCAAGACTTCAACCATCAAAACCTAGGGGAAAACGACTTACTAAGGTGTAGGCAATCCTAGGCCTTAGCACGTTTTCCTCTTTCTTTAGCTCAATGACAAAGTAAAATCGGCTAGGATGAAGAACAAATGATAGGGTGTTGCAATGGCAATGCCCTAGCAATGTCTTCAACATGTAAAACAACTCCTTGGCATAATCTAGTAAGGAATTAAAATAAGGACACCGACATGTGCTTATTTCCTAGGGTTTATTCCAGCAATTTCGTTAACAAAATGCAAGTAAAACACTATAACCATTCAAGTAAGGGAAGGATTGCTGAAATTCACTTACATTAACCAAGTATTCATCAAGCCAAACCCTAGTTATAAACCTTCCACCAAGAAAAATGCCAAAGATAACCAAAATAAGCCTTCTTCAACAAGTGCGCACTAGTAATTTCAGCCAAAAACCTTAGAAGGGCCGCAAATTTCAGACCTCACACAAGTGTGAGTGAAAGATGATGAGAGAAAGAGAGTTTTAGCTCTCTATTTATACAATATCAATGACCTTAATTTTATTTTTAGGTCACAAAAGGTCGACATGGCCAAAAATACATCAAAATGCTGTTTTACTTTAAATGTCATAATTAAAACCCTAATCAAGTATAAAAAGGTGACGTCATGCCCTTTTAGGGTGACGTTAGGCCCCTTTAGGGAAACGTTGGCCTCCTGGAGCAAAACGTTAGGCCTCCTCGGGCCTTCGGAAACTGCCACATGTGCCACTTGGCACATAACTGCCTCCCAAAACTTCCATAGTGCTGGATGACGTCATAAGGTGTCCTGGGTGACGTCATGGGCTTTCCAAGGCCAACGTCTTGGTGGAAAGGGCACAACTCCCTTGGGTAAGGCTCTGCCAAGCTGCCTTTGGTGGAACGTCCTCCTCCTCTCAGGTGCAAACTCTCTGATCTGTCTCTGCCCCCTGCTGGGATCTCAACATCCATCTGATGGGCTTTTAGCCCCATGGAGGTCCGAACTAATCATCTCCCCATGTGTACCTGTCCATCGGGTATGGCCTCCACATCAATAGATACGCCCTCCATGGGCTCATAAGTCACAGGGATCATAGCAATGTCAATCACATCTAATCATCAATTTTATTAAACATGTGCAAAAAACCCCTTTTACCTAGACAAGTGCTCAAAGACATTATACTAATCTACAAGCCAAGTTTGGAGGAAACACTAGGATGTCCTATTGGGCTAATGCTCACTGGATGTGGGGTGTTTCCGGGAGAGATCAAATCCAAGCCATGTGAGTGGATGAAGTGGATAAGGGATGTCTGGGCAAGGGGTGCAGTGATAGCAGGGAAATGTATGGCTTACCTGTGGGTGCCTCTGTAGAGGGTGAGTTGCCCCTGTCATGGATGCAAATGTTTCCAAGCCCATTCATGCCTTTTATCTTTATTTTTATTGCTTTTTCTTCAAGAAGCTAGTTAAAGGACACTGCCCTGGCGTGGTGACCAATGGTGACAATGTTACCCACAAGCATTTCACGGAAATGAGAAGGCTGACTCGTGATGAGACCCCCTTTCTCTTGGCTATTCCACCAAGAGCCACTACCCCGGCGTGGTGACCAACTGTTGGTAGTGTCATACCGCTACATGCCAATGGACCTAATAGGCTGGTTCGTGATGAGACCCCCTATCCTCTAACTAGGTCTTGTTTTATCATTTTTTATGGGTCCCTCTGTTTCTTGCTGAGAAGCTTTTTACTGCTTTCTCGGGGATTCCTGGGCGAAGCATCTCGAGGTTTCATTCTTTGGCTTCTATCTTTTGCCAGCTACTTTTACCCTCTGGGCCTTTAGACCCTTCTTCCCACAAGGTAAGGTACAACCCTTAAATATTTGGCCAACCCAATGCCCAGACCAGTGTAATGGGATGGATGAGCCGGAAAAAGATGGAAAGTGGTAAGTATGGTGGGAGCGGACGATGGCTTCTCATGAATCCCCCCAGTGGGAACTCAAAACCTATGGGCACAAGCTTACTAGGGCATCCTGTCATTCCCCCCAGATATGGTCAAGTGGATAGGTATAAGATCCAAGCACCCGTTAGAAACAAAAAGAATTGAATGCACATATTTAAAGGTTTTGAGGATCAAAGTGACACATACCATGATACCCGGACTCATTACCTCATGAAGCAAGATCCACTTCTGTTACAGGACCTGTTATTGCACAGTTTGTAGCTAGGTCAAATGGCTAGAAGATAGAGGCCAAACTGGCGTAACAGGAACCTACCCTACCCAATGTCACCTCAAGGGGAGGTTCTTTCTCTTTAGGGAGGTTAGGCCCAGGGGAGATGTCCCCGGTAACCTGGCGTTTGAAGAGGCAAAGGTATAAAGATCAAAGTAAAAGTTCCTCCTCATAGGTTACCACCAAGATCAGATAGTCCAGCTAAACAACCAATAAAGAAGTGTAGCCCCAAATGAGAACACCTGCCCGGAACAAGACAATAGCAAAACGATATATGCAGGCTATAATTCAATGGGTTAATACTTCATATAACTATTTGATGTCAATAGATTAGCAATTATAACAATAGATATAAATGAGATCAGTGTTTATCAATATAGCAGT
>ML840721.1:17410-41576 GCA_009831015.1 Picea engelmannii | reverse complement strand
CCTCAAGGTTTCAAGGGGCCAAACTATGAAAAACTCAGAACAGTGTTGTTGCAAAAAGAGAGGTCATTGATTCATGATATTCTCAAACCAGTTCGTAGTTCATGGACCAGCACATGGGTTTCCATTATCTCTAATGGATGGACTGATACAAAGCGGAGACCCTTGGTCAATGTTATTGCATCATCACCAACGGGAGCGATGTTCTTAAGAACAGAAGATTGTTCTAGCGAAGTAAAAGATAGCAAATTCATTGTTGATATTTTAATTTCTGCTATTGAACAAGTAGGGCCAGCAAATGTGGTGCAAGTTATCACAGATAATGCACCCGCTTGCAAAGTTGCAGGCTTGATTGTTGAAAGTAGATATCATCATATTTTTTGGACTCTTTGCATTGTCCATAATATAAATCTCATTTGAGAAGAGATTGAGGAAAAAACTGAATGGATTAAGGAGGTCACAAGGCAAGCTAGAGAGATCATTAAATTCATCACCAACCACCACCAGTCTCAAGCAATGTATCGAGAATGCTCCAAATTGGAGTTGCTCAAAGTTGTTGAGACAACATATGCCTCAAACTTCATTATGTTGCCCCACCTTGTTGAGGTCAAAAGTACATTGATGAGTATGGTGGTGGGTGTGACTTGGACTGAGTGGAGACAGGTAGATTTAGAGAGATGAAGTATGGTGCGGAGAGTGTTGATTGATGAGGATTGGTGGACCAAGGTAGAATTCTTGCTCAAGTTTACATTACTTGCATTTGAGCTTCTCCGAGATGCAGACACAGACAAACCTTTCCTAGGAGAGATTTATGATGGCATGGATACCATGATTGAGAAAACCGTAGAAATTATTACACAGGAGGCTCCCACTCTGTTTTTTGTTGAGGTTGATTTGGTTGAGCATGTGAGGTCAATCATTGTTACTAGGTGGAATGGCTTTAACACTCCATTGCACACTTTGGCACATGCTCTAAATCCGAAATTTTATGATAAGGAGTTCATTGCTCAAAGCAATGGGAAGAGGAAGGCCCCACATAAGGACAAGGAGGTGGCCACAGGAGTGAAAAAAGCCTTCCATAGGTTGTTTCCATATTCTCAACAAACAGAGGTGAGAGAGGAATTTGCTTATTTTGCTGCTGGATTAGAGGATTTTGCAGATATCTCAGCTTTGGAGGAGAGAAGCACCATGAACCCGATTAAATGGTGGACTTGTCATGGGGAAAATGGTCTATATTTGCAGAGCCTTGTCACTCGTATTCTATCACAAGTGGCAAGCTCTTCATCAACAGAAAGGAATTGGAGCACCTATGGTTTCATTCATTCAGTGAAGCGCAACAGGTTGGGATCGCAGAAGGCTGAGGATCTTGTATATGTTCATTCAAACCTCCGCCTTGTGTCTCGCATGGGTGAAAAATATACAAGTGGGCCTCATAAAGAGTGGGATGTGAATGCAGAAAACCCAAACTTAGAGCTCTCTCTTGCTGCTTCTTGATATTGTTGATGATGCAAGTGGAAGTGGAATTCAAGTTGCCTCTTCTTCCCATCGAGGCTCTAGTTCTACTGAACATGCATCTTGTTCTATTTTTGATGATGAGGATGAGGATCAGTATGATATGTATTAGGATATGTAATTGTGGTTTCCTTTAACTCGTGTTTTTTTTCATTTTCAGCACATACAGCCTCATTTATAAAGGTTCCTTTTGGATGTAAAGCCTCATCTATAAAGGCTAATTTTGGATTTTGTTACTTGCATCATGTAATGAATGATATTCATCAGGAGTTAATATGGACATGGTTTTCCTTCTAAAATGTCATTTATGTGTATCATTATATTTTTCTTGCAATATAATGTGCTTTATTTTTTTAAAAACTATATATATACGACGTTTCCACCGGCGTTTCCCACGACGTTTCCATTTTTTGAGGGTCTGTTTCATATCGTCCCGGTTTCGGAAACTCAGAAACGTTTCCCCGTTTCGTGCAACTTAGGTTTTGACTAAATAAACCCTAGAGATCAGCACGGTGGTGAAAGATTACACCTTTCCTGATCCAAGCTTGGCCAAGGTGGTGAAGGATTCCACCCTCATCATTCTACATCAGTTCAGATCTACTTCAACCATCAGTTTTGACAAGAGGGCGCACCAGTGAGGGTTTTCTACAGGATAGGGCGCATTGCTTGGGGAGAAGAGGTTCGATTTGGTTAGGACTCAGGAGGCTTGGAATTTGGAGTATATCTTACTACAAAGGTGTTTGCTAGCCCTAGGGCGCCTTTTCTCATCAGTTGGTGGAGGGTTATCACTCTCTATTCATTAGTTTCAAAGCTGGGCGAGTTTTCTTAAGGCGCACTAGTCCTTGGAGATACTGAGTTTATAGGGTCAGATCTGCAACATATAGCCAGGGAATCCCTTCCAGGAGTTTGTCTCCTTCAGATCTATAGGATTGCAGCCACCCTTGTGAAGTTTGGGGGACATAAACAACAGATACAGGATACTAGGGTGCGCACCAGCCAGGGAGGGCGCAACTATACTTGGTTATTCAGCAGTTTGAAGGAAGGAAACACTATTGGTTCAGCAGATCTTTTGTATGCAGCTATTGGAGGCCTACAGAAGTCTAGATCTCTCTTTGTTACCGTAACTTTGAGCTATATTCAGCCACATTCATTATCTATCCATATCTGTTACAGATCTGTCCATCTCTTGTACTGAGGTTAGCATATTTATTAATAAAATGCAGATCTGAAGTATTGTGGCCATTTCCTTGTGTTATTCTCTTTGTATCTTGTTGTTTAATTATTGCTACTTCATATAAATCATTTGTTGCTGCAAAACCATAAGAATAAACCCCAACGCAACTCAAGAAAACAAAACCTGCAAACTGTTTGACAAAATACCACAACCAGAAAACACAAAACTTATAATGTTCCAAGCAAACTCACTTGGGAACATTACAGGGATGTTGTCTATGGATGTGTTATTTCTCAGTGTTTGGTTAAATACACGTGTATTCCATTCCAGAAGATCATAATCTTCACAAGTATTGGATATTAACTGCACTAGTAATGTCTTTAGCTATATTTCTGCAATTTAGGACAGCAAGCAAAGAGTTAATGTAGCTTTAGCATCTCAGGCATATTATCCCCTTTTCATCAGTAGGATAACCTCGCATATGAACCTTGATTTGACCCCATATGCCCAATGGAAAGACACAAGTCTTTAGTCCATTCATCCACCTTATTTTCATAACTCATAACAACTGTTGCTAGGACCATCTTTTAATTTCACCTCGGACTTTCTTGCACAAGTTCCAGCAATCCTATCCTAGGGAAGCTCCCCTTGAGCCAAAGGAGAGTCAGACTAAAGTGCAGAAGAGGGTTGGTGAGGTGACAGTGGCCTCCCTCTTAGTTATACCAAAGCCTTGCTTGATCTTTAGGACTTTTTCTCATGAAATGAGGGTGTGTGTCATAACAGGTCCCTTCTCAGCCACTAGGGGTGACAGAGGCTCCCCTCCCTCCTACCCATATTTCCATCTACAATGTGAATATTGAGTTAGTGCCTCATTGTTATATCCAAGCCCTGCTACCCTTTCTTCCTTCTGACATTAATTGATCTCGCTATTCTATGCATTCCTCATGTATCAGTTAGTTAAGCTTACTTTGTGCTTTCAGGGTAGCCCTAGGAACTCTTGTTATTCTTGATTGTACTTCTTTCTTCAGTCCTACTGACCTACTGTTTTTGTCATTCGTTGGACATTAATATATGTATCTTATCTTATCTTATTCGGTCAGAGAAAAGTTTGTTGGTTAGAACAAAAATCTCTCATGCTTTTAATAACTCATTTTTATCATAGGTCCAAAGTTGTTGTGAACCAAAAATATAAAACTGTTCTTGAACAGCGATACCTTATCCAAGCCGCAAGGATATTCAAGTAATTGTTTTAAGTGTTACGACAGCATTATAACCTGAATACATGTCATTGTTGTTTTGTAGACAAAACTAATAAATTATAATTCAGTAAGAAAAGGAGAACTGTGTTAGGAAAACCTTTATAGACAATATAATTGTAAGTTTTTCAACCCTGACTCCAGTTTCTCAAGTTCCAGTTTCTACACTTTGTGCAATTTAGAAGTCAAGTTTGATCAATCTTTATAAGGAAAAAAAGATATACTTTCAAGGAAACAGTTTGGCCTCCCTAATTACAAAAATAACAAGTCATGTAAACATACGTTCAGTCAAGACATTGTGTAATACCTGGATGGGCTCAATCAAGAGAACCAAAGATGTTACAAAAGAAACCATGCCAGCTCCATTCAAAGTACCGCAAGATATTACCCATGAACCCACCAAGAACAAGATTAATGACGTTCCAGCATAGACACAAGTTACAACCTCAGGAATGAAAGCTTTCAATTTCCTCTTGCTAATATGTGCATTTCGATCAGCATTTGCCAGTTTTTCAAAACGATGGTGTTCACAATCCTCAGCATTGTAAGCTTTTACAATAATCATGGATGGAAGCACCTGAACAATACCAATCTGAATATTAAAATCTAAGACAAGCAACAATATAATATATGAAGTTCTGCATAGACATATTAATCAAATAGATAGGATTCCAATATTGTCTCTAACTAGGCTCCATATATTCATTTTGATAATAAATGTGAAGTGCCATAAGCATGCAAGAACTATTCAACATGTTTTATAGAGATTCTAAAAGACGAAAGAATGATAGCAACAAATAGAGACTTTAGATCAAGAGTTAAACCCAAGGATGTATCACCTCATTTAAGTAGGAAGAAAGCATAGCAATACTCTCTTGTCCCCTCCTAGATATTTGGCGAAGCTTTTCACCAAGATAAGCAATTGCAAGAGACATACAGGGAATAACCTGTGCTCATTGAAAAATAGAAGAGCTCAGAACTACACTTCTTTGTGAATAGTAGGAAGGAATAACAGGGCATGGGATTGTGCTGGAAACTAACCAATACAAGTTGAAGAATATTAGAATTTAGAAGCATGTACAATTAAGATAATTGAATTGTGACCCACCGAAATAGTTGCCAAAGAAAGAATGGGACTCAGAAAAAACATGCGTAATCCCATAGCAGTTAGCTGGAGTGTACTTGGTACGAGAGTCTGCATACATGAAACCAAGAAACTAATCAGATATTTTATACCATGTAGATGTGCTCAATCTGCATAACATGGTGACTGAACAAAAAGACACTAAATTGGAGTGTTAAACACTGCATGAGAAAAACGATGTTTTTGAGTTAAAAAATATATATTTTAAAATAAAAAATATGTGAAATTCCAAAAGACATAGCTGGAATGCACTTGGTACTTATGACTGACTGCACGAAAGTTGAAATCAATAAAATTATACAGAATTTTTCTACACTCATGAAATCAACAAGCCATGCAGTATTCTTATACACCTTAAGTGTGCTCAACTACAGATAACTGTTACTGGCATAACTAAAGAAAACACTGCATTGCAGACTACATTGCTTCATGTAAAAAGTTGGTTCTTTAAATATTCACCCAACATCTCCTGGGTAAAATCACTAGAGCCATGCCATAATATGTACATGTACATGTCTTTGTACCATAAAATTGATTATCATACTGTTAGTATAAAGGTCAATGTATTTTGGGATTGATCTAACATCTATCTTGATAGCATGTTATAACAACTAAAATATGTGTGTAAATGTTTACTCTAGCCCTAAGGGCTAGCTCAATCGGTTGAACCATCTGCCCAAGGCATGCTGCCACTAGATCACAGGTTCAAGTCCAGTCCAGTCCCCTTGGCTTAAGTGGCTGGTGGTTGAGCTGCCCCCCATTTGGATATTCTGGGGAAGAGGGGGGTTCCCACAAGATTTACATTGGAAAAAATACATATTTGTTTACCCTGCAATGTTAACAAATCTATGGCTATCCCTGTGTAAACATAAAAAAATGAAACACCTAACCATGGAACTCCTCTATTGATAAGTTGTAATATGTGCCCATAAAATTAGTCTTGTTAGAAAAATACCACCTCATACTAACAGGCAGGCATAATGAACTGTGGGACCATGTTTAAAATTGTCCTACACAGGATGTTCGTCTTAGTCTAATAACAGCCACATCAGGAATCCAAGCTACCGGGATGAAATTCAGGAAAGCTTTCCAAGAAGTAAACACAGTCCTATGACTAAAAAGTTTAAGCAGATTGTGCAAGTATAGACTTGTTTCTCCTCAGAATCAACTTGAGCTACAACTCCATCAGTTTCAGTTTCTTTTTGAAGTTTGAGAATACTTTAACAAAAGAGTGGGTGTTGAAGAATTTCAGAGGAAATACCAATGCAAGCGTGCATTGAGAAAAAGAAATATCTGCCTCCTCAACCAGCTAACACTGCCTAAGATTAACACTCTGAAATACGCCAAAATTTGTCATAAAAAAATTCCAATTTCAATAAGACCACCTACACCATTTGAATGAGTAGTTTTAACATTCATTAAGAGACAAAAACTTGGAATTTAGCCAGGAACAATGAAACAACTTTCCTATAGATACCACACTGCAGCCATAACAGTGGGACTGGGAACATAAGAATGATGAGGCCAAGGAGATGAAATTGCATCTTAAGTGATCTCTGACCTGTAAAATCTCGCCATAAACCCAACAATGAAGACATCAAAACAAATCTGAGAACTATAGTGAGCATCTACAACTCTCGCAAATCCCCTTTAGTGTTTCTGATATACTGAACAGCTCATGGAGATGGAGCATGGGACAAGCAAATACCATATCTGACACTGCACCATAATGGAAATACCACGTAACCCTGGTAGCGATACACTGAAATATGTATTGTGTACAATCGTACAATTGCCAGCCGCCATAAGTTCATCGCTTAGACATATATCCATGATAAACCCATAACCTCCTCCCCAAAGGAAGAGTCAGTAGAATGTAACAACTTCAACGGCTTGATGTGAAGTTCTGATTTGTTTGGCCTTGTAAGAAATAACAAAATGAATGCACAAATATAACATCATTCATAAGTCAAAACATCAGATTTGCATGCTGACAGCTAAATATAGGTTACTACTATTAAGGGTTAAAATAGATATAGATTGGCTGAGATAATGCTCAACTCTAATTGTCTATAGTATATACCACCTTGGGTATGGGCTAAATCTAAAGCACTACAATCTATCAAACGTTACAAAAAATTACCGTTGAGAGGGTTAAAATATCCCATGCACTACAAGCCTGATAGGCAACTAACTTATAAAACTGCAACAAATTTACAGAACCCATATTCACCCAAAATGTAATCTACATTCTGTATTATGTTATTTCAGACTGACTCCTAGCTTGTACATTGATAGAATTCAAAACAGATTTTGAATAAGTAACAATATTACAGAGATCAATCACAGACTAACATAATTTGCATATCGTGAATAGGATCAATGAATATCCGTAAGGAATTATGACAAAATGTGGCTACCCTCGACCTATGGCACTCTAACCTAAACCTATCCATCGACGGTGGCCCTTCTAGCCTCTGTCCCATCCCACCCTCCCTCCTCATACCATCAGGTCAACCCTCTGCAATTGCCCCCAAATCTCACCAAGACAGATTCCACTCGCTGCATCAATGATTACCCTATCTTTCGCCCTCAAGTATCTCACAACCCAATGGTGCAAAAATCTCAAGAGAAACTATACTTGGGCCACCCATACAACTTCCCCCTCCCTGATACCTACTATCCCCTAGCCCAAACTCCCCAAGATTTTGTTAAATTTGGCAGCATCGATAGTCATTCTCCAATGAGAGGCCATATGGGCCACCCTGAGGCTAGCTAGGGAGATTTGGAGAATCAACCAGTCTTGTGAGGTATTGACAAAAGCCAGGGGGAACGTACAACCTCTGTGAGTCAAACCAAAATTCAGGACGAACGAGATACTTTGTAAGTCTAATGCAAAAGTCAGGGGGAACATACAACCTATGTGAGCATAGACAGTGTAGTGCAAAGTCAGGGGGAACGTACAACCTATGTGAGCATAGACAAACTAGTGCAAAAGTCAGGGGGAACAACCTCTATGAACCTAGTCAAGCATTGTGAGCCATGAGCAAAAGTCAAGGCATCTAGCAAAAGTTAGGTTGAATATAAAATTCCTATGAGGTAGAAACAAACAATATTTTTAATATTGCAAATGATATAAATGTATTGATCCAGTGCGTTGGCACGTGTAACATTATCCACCATGAAGAGAAATTTGAATTGCCTTGTAAAGAGTCGAGTTGCAGAAGTCAAAGTTGCATTGTTGTCAAGTTGTCGCATGTTGCATGCATGTCTAGTTGCACGTTGCATGCATGCATGACATGTGCGTGCTAAGTTAGTACGCATGCATGCCAAGTCAAGGGTGAGTTGTAACTGAAGTCTCAAGTCTAGTTCTATTTTCGAACTAAAGTGTGAAGCTGAGTTATGTTAAAGCATGCAAACAAGCTCCTAATACGAGCCATCTACTTCTCCTCTTCACTCCTTTACAAGCAGAGGTCGACCTCTCTCTTCAATATAATGTTATGCAGGGTAAGGGTGAATGTAGAGACAGCATATAAAGGCGCATAACAGTGCTGTCATAACAGCATATAGAGGCAGTATAAAGGCATATAACAGTTGTCATAACAGCATACAGAGGCAGCATATAAAGGCACATAACAGTGTTGTCATAACAGCATATAGAGGCAGTATAAAGGCACATAACAGTGCTGTCATAACAGCCTATAGAGGCAGCATAAAAGGCACATAACAGTGCTATAATAACAACATATAGAGGCAGCATAAAAGGTGCATAACAGTGCTGCAGAGGCAACATATCAGAGGCACACCTCAGTGCTTTAGAGACAGCATATCAGAGGCGCATATCAGTCAATTAGAGGCAGCTTCAACAACCCATATCAGAGCTGATATATCCGTCTTTGGAAGCAACTCGGATACGTCTATATCAGCAAGGTCTCTTTGTTCTCTATCAGGTCAGAGTCAACTTGGCAAGCTCTTTAAGAGCAAAGTTTTCATGGTCAATGTTTGTAAGTGATCTTACATTATTAATGCAATAAAGGAATATCGTTTGCTGGGGTTTTTCTCCCTGTACATGGTTTCCCCAGGGTATATGTGTTGTTGATGTGCATGCTTACGTATCTACATGATTATTGCTATTCAGTTATGATTCTATATTGTTGAAATGTATTAAGCTGGAATCAAAGTGTTGACGAATTCAAAGAAATAATCCGCTTAAGAAATCAAGCTCAAAATTTAACAGATTTTTTTCCTGCTGATCTCATTAGAACCCTCTCAGACTAGGAGACCCCCTACAATCGTAGCTCTCATACCTCCTGAACAGTGTGTTATCGCACAATCTGTACTTGTCCAAAGCCCAAGGCAAGTGGATGCAAGACTTGCATAACAGGGAGTGACCTATCACTGTCACCTTAATAGGAAACCCCTTTCTATTTAGGAGCATACCAAGAATACCCCAAGGGAGACATCCCCAATGACCTAAAGGGCTGATGACTAAGGCAAAAGATGCAAGAAAGTCCCCCTCTCTCAACGGTCACTCAAGTCAAAGATTCTTGGTGTCTTATAGAAATGAAGCAAAAAGATAAATAAGGTGTACCTGCCCAGAACAAGACAACAAATAGAAAAAAGAATGGCAACTTTCAAGTACCAGATGATGTTAGTGTTTCATAAGACCGTGAACCTCTGAAAAATAAGTAAGCTGATATGAAATTGCAGCAAATGCAATTGTTTACAACAGCAATAAGTATTTTGCAACAGCCTCAATAATCATGCCTTGAAAATGCTTGAAAAGGACAAGAAAATATAACTTTAAGTTGGCAGAATGATAACCACTTGTCACAAGCAAAATTGGCAATGTATAATCAGCATTTAATGTCACTTTTAAAATAAATGTGTTGTTGTTAGATGGCTGTAGCAATCTTTTACAACAGCAGCAAGTTAGTCAATGAATTAGTCTAGTTTAAGGTTAGTAGAAGTTAGTAAATGTTTCAAGGAAGATAGCTTGAGAGTTGTTTTGATCAATCAATCACTATAGTGAGTAGACTAGTGCCTTTATAGGGTAATGGAGTCTATAGGTGACGGTTTTCTCTTGGAAGAAATGACACAATGATTGTACTTGCCTAAGGAGAATAGATGGATGGAAAAGGTGTTGGCTCTTCAAGGCCTCAAACAACCAAACCCTAAAGATGAATTTGCTAGAGTGTAAGCAATTTTAGGCTCTAGCAAAATCTCCCTCCTTAGACTATTGAAAGATTCTTAAATCAACAATTGACTAGATAATGACTTCTAAAGTGCTAGTATTTAGGGCTCTAAAAATTTACCTAGGTCAAAATCTTCTTAGCAAGGTCTAGCAAATGAAGAGTAAAGAAGTAGCAAATTAAGTCCTTTACTCCTAGGGTTTGTCAAGCAAGCAATTTCATAATCTTTAACATGAATAAGCCAATTTACCATATACCATTCAAATAAAATGAAGAATTGCAGATTTACTTACTTCACCAAGAATAATCAAGCCATAAAATCCTAGAATGCCAAGTGACTTCACCAAGGAATGATCCAAGTTGCAAAATTTAGCCTCCAAGAGAAAGTGCACGTAAAATTTCAGCCAATAACCCCCAAAAAGGGCGCAAATTTCAGACCACACTACTTCTGTGATGAGTCATGATGAAAAAATGAGAGTATTTTCTCTCTATTTATACAGTTTCAATGACCTTTAATTAAAATTAGGTCATAAAAAAGCCGACCTTGCCAAATTACATCTAAAATCCAATTTTTACATAAATGAAATTAATTAAACCCTAATATCATTTCCAAGGGTGACATCATGCCCTTCTAGGGTGACGTTAGGCCCCTAGGGTGGAACGTTAGGCCTCAAATGCAGAACGTTTGGCCTCCAAAGGCCCTGAATGTTGCCACACGTGCCAACTAGCACACAACTACCCTTATAAATGCAAACCCTGATTGGATGACGTCTAGGGTCCAAATGATGACGTCATGGGCTCTCAAGGGTCAACGTCCAGGTGGAGAGGCAAGATCCCCCTGGGTCTAGGTCTGCCAGAGTGTCTCGGGGGCAACGTCCTTCTTTTTTCCTGGTGCAAGCCTCTAGTGTCTCTCTGCCCCTAGTTGGGGTCACAACATCCATGCATGGGCTTCCATCCCCATGGAGGTCTGAGCTAATCATTCCCCCATATGTACCTGTCCACCGGGAAAAGTCCTGCAACAACAACAAGTACGTCCTCCAGGGGTTCATAAGTCATAGGGATCATAGCAATGCCAATCACATCTAATAATTAAATTACCCAAACATGTGCATCAAACCCCCCTTTACCCAAACAAATGCTCCAAGACGTTATGCAGTTCAACAAGTCAGGTTTGGAGAAGGTCTCGGGATGTCATATTGGGCAAATCCTCCTTAAGTTTGGGGTGTTTCCCAGGTGAGAACCAATCTAGGTCATGTAAGTGTGTGTGAAGTGGCATGGGGGCAGTGTTTGGGCACAAGGTACAGTGATAACAGGGAAATGTAGATCTTACATGTGGGTGCCTTTGTAGAGGGCGAGCTGCACCTTATCATGCATGCCATTGTTTCCTAGCCGATTAAATGCCTTTTATTCTTAGTTTTATTGCTTTTGCTATTTTTCTTTCATACTTCAAGGGAAGAGATGGGGGACACTGTCCTGGCTTGGTGACCAGAGGTGACAGCGTTACCCACAAGCATTTCACGGAGATGAGAAGGTTGGCTCGTGATGAGACCCCCTTTCTCTTGGCTATGCCACCAAGAGCCACTACCCCTGGTTTGGTGACAAGATAGACGGTAGTGTCATACCGCTACATGGCCATGGTCCTAATTGATCAGCTCATGATGAGACCTCCCATCCACCAACTAGTACCTTGAGTTTTGATTTATCTTATGGGTTCCCTTTTCTTACTGAGAAGCTTTTTACTGCTTTCTTGGGAATCCCTGGGCGAAGCATCTTAAAGGTTTTATTTTGGCTTTTAACTCTTGCCAACTACTATTACCCTCTGGGCCTTTAGCCTCTTCTTCCCACAAGGCAAGGTACAACCCTTCCTAGTGTGGCAAACCCAATGTCCAAACCAAAGTGGGGGAAGATGAGAGGAATAACGATGGAAAGTGGTAAGTATGGAGGGAATGGACGATGACCTTTCATTGACCCACCCAGTGGCAACTCATCCTAAAGGGAGATCAACTTATTAGGGCATTATGTCACCCTCCCAGGTATGAACAAGTTAAAGAGAATAATTTCCAAGCAAACATTATGAAATGAAGGAGAATTCAATGCAGCATACTTAAGTGTTTCAATAATCAGAGTGACACATACCACGATACCCGAACTCATTACCTCATGGAGCAAGACTTAATGCTACTTCAGGACCAGGCTGGTGAGATGGATGTTGCTGCTGCTGATAAATGGGTTGCACTGAAGAAAAGATGGGCTCTCCGAGGCCATGCTCAAGTCATCCAGCTCTCGGCACTCCATGTCTATGACCTGTGGGCCTCGAGACATGATCTCCTTAGTTATCCCTAGGATAGGGGATAACACGGTGAACCTGAACTCAAAGCAGTAAAGTCCCAAAACACAAAGTGCATCCCAGGGGAACTCAGGAAGGCTGCCCATTGTCACTGCAACAACTCTTCCCCTCACTTTAGGTTGGCTCTCCTCCAGCACAAGGGGGGCTTCCCTAAGTTAGAATTACTAAAGCTATGACAAAAGACTCAAGGTGAAAACAAAGAGTCAGCTTTAGCAAAACAATACATTGTAGCATAATAAAATGAAATGGGGTGATGGAGGACCAGGACCAGTGCCTATCCAATATTGGGCCAATGGAGTCAAGAGATCAAACTAAGAGAACAGTTTTATGAATGGTTAAGACAAATAGAGCTATTATACATGCCACAACAAGCCTTAATTTGTTGTTAAATAATGCAGAAATGTACTTGGAGGACCCTAAAGGTGTCACTTTTAAACAATGCTATGATGGTGTATCCTACAATGAAGTACTAAAGTAGTAACAATTCTCTGATAGAACCAAGCCAATACATTCAACAGTAAAACAATAAAGGAATGAAAAGGGAAAATTCCTCACATAAAATCCCTTCCAACATGGTAAATATACCCTCTTGGTCTCTCAAGCATGTTCTTTGAAAGTAGTTCCTAGCATACATCAACAACAATTAGAAACGAGAACATGAGCTTCACATATAATTCAAAATAACCCTTTAACTTTCCATTGAGCCTTCCACAAGATATAAAACAAAACTCCAAGAGGAGAAACTCCTCACAAATCCACCATAAAAACACAAATTGAGAGAGCTACTCTTTAAAATAGAGTTGAGATCCATCTCCTTACACTAAACAATGATTTGTTTCCCTAGATCCATGCTTTTCTCCGAGGAAAACAATACAATAATGCTCTCTCATAACCAACTCCATGAGACAAGTCAAACAATAATAAAATAATGAGAGTGGTTATGCCATTTGTCTTTCTCCAAAGTGGTTGACCATGTCAACAAGCTTCAATGTATCCTCAATCCTTGCAAAGAGAGGTCACTCCACTAATAATCTTCAATAGATGTGCAACAACCACCTCAATATAGTGTGTGGCCCCTGGATAAAATTCTACATAAATCTTATCCATCTTGAAATGCCAAGCTTGTAGTGCAAACAACAACCCACACATGGCCTCCAATAAACTGTAGGCATAGGTATCTCAGATGTGAACCTTAAAACCTCCACCAACTAAAGGAAAACCCTTAACAAGGTCAACTCCCCCTTTCCAAGAGAATCCTCTGGTAACTAGAGCAAGAATCTCATCAAGATCAACTCTCTCTTTCTGAGAGAATTGAACAACCCTGTCTTGGTACTCTTGCCACAGCTGCAAGCTTGGAATCAATTATCGATTCCACAATAGGCTTTAAACCTATCTCCATGGCATCCTACCATACATGCTTTGCATATGCCTCCTCAAAACTAAAAGGCTCGCCCAACTTCTCGCTGGCATGTACAAGCGCCACAAGATCAGCAACTAACCTAAAAAGGTTGTCATCCCACGCACCTATAGCTAAAGTCCTCAGACTTGCTAGACTACAATCATTGATAGTGCATTGTTGTCATTCAAATGCAACTCTGCACTGAAAATTCATCACACAAGAAACCGAAAGAAGACGTTTCTTCAAACCAAGAATAAACAAAACATCATTCAACTCAAGAACATTACCTAATAGCACTCGAAAGGAAATGAAGCCCAATCCTTTCACTTGTAGCATCATCACCCAACCCCACACTCATTCTTCCCTCTTGCTCTCGAAGCTTGCTAAAGAATTTATTGTCATAAGTCATATGTCGCGATTCCTCACTGTCCACATACGACCCAACACTTGACACAATGTTGGAAGATAAACAAGAGACCATGGAGAAGACAGTCTCAAGCTAGGATACTAACTCATCCATCCACTCCTGCTACAATCCTTGCACTTCCTGCAAACTATAGTTTCTTCTTGGCCTTCCCTTTATTCTTCTCTAGACATCCCTTCTAATGAAACCTAAAACATTTCACATTACTCAAATCCTTCTTACTAACTTGATACTTCCTTCTTACCCTTATTCTATCCTTTCTTATTCCCCTTCTTCATCTTCCCTATGAAAGCTAGGTCTTCTACTTCTCTTTGCTTAGTTGAATTGGATTCCAACATTATCTCTTCTTGCACCAAGACATCCTTAAGCTTCTCAAAACATGGTAACTCCTCACGAACACAAACCCAAACGGTTTCTTGTTAGGGACCTAACCTCCCTAACCCCTCACGTAGGTAGAGTACTATATTTTCCATGTAATAAAGGCCAACATTACTAAGGCCTAGTAATAAGGGAGAATAAGTCAAATGTAAGAAGACCTAACAGAAGCTTCCGCTTCTAGAAGATCTTCCTCTAGATTGTTCTTTTGGCAGATAGATTTAATATAAATAGGAATCGAGGTCAAGAGAAGTTTTTGTCTTGAGAATTATTGTAATATAGCTTTGCTCTGTTGGAGGTTGCCCCCTTGAAGAGACAAATTAACATTGTTTCCTATCAATAAAGGTATTATTTTGGTGTTGTGGTTTCATCTATTGTGTTGTTCCGTTGTTATTCTCTGCAATATTTTTGTTTTCGGCTATTATAATAGATCTGGTACACCTTACAAGTGGTATCAGAGCACTTTCCTTGGCAAAAAATTGTGGGTTATTTTTTTCAGGGTAGAGACGTATTCCGACGTCTTAAAGCTACAAAAATTTGTCGTTCAACGCATAAATCCACGGTCGGGGAAGCATACACGCAGGAGCTACAAGTGGTACTTAAGTGCACATTTTTGGCCACCCTTGTAACCCATGTTGGTACCCCTTCGAGTGGTAGCGCATCAGACAGCACCTGTATACGGATCGGCCTAGATATCCTGAAGCCCTACTTAAATAAAACAATCGGCCACCTGACTGCTATAGTGCCACCGAAATAACACTCGAGATGATACTCTCTAGTACCTGGGTAGTCGAGTAGTACGGCTAAGGGCACGGTCTAGCCTCCTTAGTTGGTGCCCTGAGATATTGGGCCAAGTACTACTGTTGGACCCCGTACGTATATCAGAGAGCTATAGCAGAGGGCAAACCCTTGTCTGTAGAAACCCTGAATACCCTAACCCTTGGGACAGAAACAGAAACAAAACAGACAAGATCTATTGTCATGCAACTTTACCTCCTGCATTATGGTTGCGAAATTACTACACCTTTTTTCCTGTTAAGAATTTGGGCCTTTCAACACTGCAGTATTCTTCAGATCGGAGTATAACTCCGCAGAAGTAAAAATATTAAAAAAAAATTGGATCCTTTCTGCACCATTATTTGAGCCCTATCCCATTGGATTCCTCTCTTCGTCGTGATCGTGGTCATCCCTATCATTTTTCAGCAAACTTTTATTCCGTGGAGCCGACCTCCTTTCGCCCCCCTTATTTGGGACTTACCCCACTGGATTCCCCTCGTCGCCCTGATTGTCGTGATACCCTTCACCCATAACCCCTTTTCTATGTGGTCCCACCCACCCCTTTTCGGTTCCCCCATTCATCATGGCCCACACCCGTAGCCAAGACATTGAAGCCCGCCTCAATACCTTGTCATCTAATTTCGCAGAGGCCTAGAAGGAAGTGTGGCAACTAAATGCCAATATTACCATCATCAATAACAAAATGCATTCCACCATAGACGCAAAAATGGAAACCCTGAAACAAGACCTCTCCACCCAGCTTGAATCCTTTGTTGGCCAGATCCACGCCAAGCTAAATATTACTAGAGACCTTACCTCCTCTGACCCACCTTTGCACCCCGAAGGTGAAACTTCCTACAATTCCCAGAATTTTCATCCCCATCACTTTCAACGTGACCTACGCCTTCCGCGAGTGGATGTGAACAAATTTGATGGTTCGGATCCCATCGGCTGGGTAACTGAAATGGAACACTATTTCTCTTTGTACGGCATTACGAATGAGTTGGCCAAACTCCGGTATGGTGTTCTCCATCTAGATCAAGAACATTGACAATGGTGACAATGGAGAAAAAATGCCCACCAAGGGTATGTGGCTTGGACACAATTTGTTACAGAGCCATATAAACGCTTTGACATTGACACGCACCATTTAGGCCATTTGACAAAGTTGAAACAATCTGGCACAGTGGAAGACTTTATAGTTGCTTTTGAGCGATTAGCATTCCGCACTGAGGGCTTGTCTGATGCTTTTTTCTGAGAATGCTTTATCGATGGCCTCAAGGATGAGATATGTGCCCACATCCTCATGGCTCGCCCCCAAAGTTGGGTGGAAGCTACTAAAAGAGCTAAGGAAGCACAACAGGTTGTCTCTTCTCAAACCAAAAAACCCTCCTTTATTCCTCGCCCTAAACCAGTCACTCATGCTCCTCCTTCCACTCCACTAGAGATCCAGAAATTGACCTGGGAAGAAATGGTTGAACGCCAACTCAAGGGCCTTTGTTATAATTGTGATGAAAAATATTTTCCTACGCACAATTGTAAGGAACAAAAGCTTTGTATGGCCATCTCTAAGGATGTTTCTAAAGAAGAGGTCGAGGCTCCTCCTGTGGTTGAGTCACTTGAACCCAATGACCTGACTCCACCCTCAGACCCCCCAGAAGTTGAACCGGTCATTCCCCTGAATGCTCTCACTGGTTTCTCTACTCCCCAAACCCTCAAGCTAATTGGTTACATCAAGCATCGAAAGGTCATCATCCTCGTTGATAGTGGCAACAGCCATAATTTTATTCATCGTTGTATTGCCCAAGAAACTAATTGTTATGTCCGAGCAGTCAACAACTTTCAAATCATGATTGCCAATGGCGGGTCCATGAAATGTGGGGGGCATTGTGAAAATGTGTGTCTCCAAATTGGACAGTACCACATGAAATCTCATATGTTTCTATCGACATGGGTGGTTGTGACATTGTGATGGGTGTCGAATGGTTAAGGACTCTGGGCCCCATTCTCATGGATTTTAAGAAATTAACCACGCAATTCAACCAGGAGGACCAACAGTATAAGTTCCAAGGAATCATAGCAGGTTCCCCTGAGATCATCAGTTCCCTGAGCATGGAAAAGCTCCAATCCATCCTCTCCAAACATCAAGTTGTTTTTTCCACTCCCCAAGGACTTCCTCCTTCCCGTGGTGTTCATGATCATTCCATTCCTCTCGTCCCCAGTAGCCTTCCTCCCAATGTTCGTCCCCATCGTCATCCCTTTTCCCAAAATAATGAAATTGAGAAAATTGTTCAAGAATTGCTCGCCGCAGGCGTTATCCGTCCTAGTACTAGCCCCTATTCTTCTCCTGTTGTCATGGCATTTAAGAAAGAAGGCTCTTGGTGCATGTGTCCTGACTTTTGCACCCTCAACAAACTCACCATCAAAGACAAATTTCTTATTCCTGCCATTAATCTCTTGGATGAATTAAGTGGTGCCCAGTTCCTTAATAAACTTGATCTTCATTCTGGCTACCACTAGATACATATGAAAGAGGCAGACATTCCTAAGACTGCATTTCAAACTCATGAGGGCCACTATGAGTTCTTGGTCATGCCCTTTGGCTTGTGTAATGCTCCCTCCACTTTCTAAAGACTCATGAATCATGTCTTCCGTCATATTGTCTTAGTTTTCTTTCATGATATTCTCATCTATAGTAAAACCTGGACAGCCCATCTTGCTCATGTGGATCAAGTTCTTCATCTACTCTCTCGGCACCAACTTTTCCTCAAACAATCTAAATGTGCTTTTGAAGCCTCGGAAGTCAAGTACTTGGGTCATATTGTTGGCAAGGTGGGTGTCACGGTCGATCCTAAGAAGATTGAAGCTATTCAGGATTGGCCTCGCCCTAAGACTCTCAAAAGCTTGTGTGGTTTTTTGGGTTTAACAGATTATTATCGCAAGTTTGTTAAGAATTGTGGAAAGATTGTGACGCCTCTCACTGCTCTCCTTAAAAAGAATTCTTTCACCTGGACTCCAGCAGTTGATCATTCCTTTCAAGCCTTGAAGGCGGCTATGTGCACCACTCTTGTCTTGGCCATTCCTAACTTCACAAAGACCTTTGTCCTGGAATGTGATGCTTCCGGGAGAAGAATTGGAGCAGTCCTTATGCAAGATGGTTGGCCTTTGACCTTTACAAGTAAACAACTGTCAGAGCGACATTTGGGCCAATCAATCTATGAAAAGGAAATGTTGGCTATTTTGCATGCAATGGATCTCTGGCGCCCTTATCTATTGGGACAACGCTTCGACAGATCATCAAAGCCTCAAGTATTTTTTGGAGCAACGTCTTTCCTCCCTGGAGCAACAAAAATGGGTGACTAAGCTATTTGGATATGATTATGAGATCATTTACAAGAAAGGAAAAGACAATGTGGTTGTTGACTCTCTTTCAAGAAAATATGAAGATGAAGGGTCCCTTTTTTCCCTCTCCTTCATTGTACGAAATTGGCTCCAAGTTGTTCGCTAGGTCCGGCTACAAGATCACAAAATTTCGCATTTGATCCAACAATTGCAAACCAATTCTCCAGTTTCCCCAGGGTACTCTTGGTACAATGATGAGCTTCACTACAAAGGTCGTATTATCCCCCAGTTTAGGGATAACTAAGGAGATTATGTCTCCAGACCCACAGGTCCTAGACAAGGAGAACCGAGAGCCAGATCGACTTGAGCATGGCCCTGGAGTGCCCATCTTTTTCTTTCTTCAACGCCTCCACTTTGTCAGCAGCAGCAACATCCAACACCTCGACCTGGTCCTGTTATCCCCGATTTCTAGGGATAACTAGGAGATCATGTCTCGAGGCCCACAAGTCCTAGACATGGAGTACCGAGAGCAGGATTGACCTGAGCAGGACCCTGGAGGGCCCATCCTTCTCTTCTTTCATCAGATTTGTCTTGTCAGCAACAGCAACATCCATCACCATCGGCTTGGTCTTGTATCGGAGAAGGCTCTTGCTCCACGAGGTAATTGGTCCAGGTATCATGGTATGTGTCACTTTTGATCATTATAACCTTTAGATATATGCATCTTACTCATTTTATTTCTAACAACTGCTTGGATCTTACATTGACCCACTTGACCGTTGTTGAGGGGATTGACAGGGTGTCCTAGCAAGCCTGTACCCATAGGTTTTCGTTTGCCACCGGGGGGATTTCTGAAGAGCCATCGTCCGCTCCCATCATATCATCAATTTTTCATCTTATCTCCCGCTCATCTGTCCCATTCCCCTAGTCCGTACATTACGATGATCTGTTTGTGGGGTTGCACCTTATCTCGTGGGAAGAAGGGGCTAAAGGCCCAAAAGGTAAAAGCAGCAGGTAAAAGATAAAAGCCATAAAAATGAAACCTAGAGATGTCTCGCCCAGGGATCCCCGAGAAGGTAATAAAAAGCCTCTCAGCAAGAAACAAGAGGGACCCGAAGAAAAATAACAACACAAGACCTAGCCAAGAGGATAGGGGGTCTCATCACGAGCCAGCCTATTATGTTCATGGGTACCTAACAGCATGACATTGCCACTATCTGGTTACCACGCCAAGGCAATGACCTTTGGTTGCATGACCTTTGGTTATCATCTCTGTGAAAGTGCTTGTGGGTAACACTGTCAGCTCTGGTCACCACGCCAAGGCAGTGTCCTTTAGTTAGTCCTTGAAATAAAAAAGGAAAAAGAAAAGAAAGAAAAGAAAGAATAAAGGCAAGAAAGGGCTTGGAAAAAATTGCATCCATGACGGGTACAGCTCACCTTTTACAAAGGCACCCACAGGTAATATCATGCATCCCTGTCTTTCACTCTACCCGTATGTCTAGAAATCCCTTATCCATATCACCTCGTTCTACATGGCTTGAATGATACCCCTTGGAGACTTTCCTTTCCTTATGGATACTAGCCCAAAAGGGTGTCTTGTCTTTTTCTTCAGCCTTGTATTGTAGGTCTTTGTAATATCTTTGAGCTATTGGATGATATATCAGGGTTTTTATGCATATGTCTGATAATACTAATGATGAGACATGATTAACATTGCTATGATCCCGGTGACTAATGAGCCCATGGAGGGCGAAGTTTTTGATGTGCAGGACCATGCCCGACGGACAGGTACCACGTGGACCGGTACACATGGGGAGATGATTAGTTCGGACCTCCATGGGGTTGAAGAGCCCATCAGATGGTTGTTGAGACCCCATCAAGGGCAGAGACAGGACAGTGCTTGATTGAGCTTTTACACCTGAGAAGAAGGACGTTCCATCAAGGACACTTTGGTTGACCCCAGCGTAGGGGGGTTGACCCACTTCCAGTGGAACGTTTCCCTTTGATGGCCCAGGACGTCACCTAGGAGCCATTGACGTCACCTTGAGCGTGTGACAGTTGGACAGGGCAGCTAGCACGTGTGGCATGGTTGGGAGGCCCAAAGAGGGACAACGTTTCGTCATTTTGTGTTGCATTTGCCCTAAAAAGGGGCTAACGTCTCCCTCAGTAGGGCTTGACGTCTTGCTTACGCTCAATTAGGGCTTTGTTTGAGAATTTAATGTAAAAACAATATAATTTTGGTTTGTAGCCTTGTCGGCTATTTTTAATGACCTAAATTTAATTCAAGGTCATGATACAGTATATATTGAGGAGTTTTTCCCTCATTTTGACATAACACACAACTCACTCTCTTGTGAGATCTGATTTTTGCGCCCTTGTTGGGGTATTTCATCTTTTAAGTAAGGTGCATTTGTTGAAGGAAGGATTTTCTTGGCATTTTTGGCATTTCTCTTGAAGGAAGGTTTACAACTAGGGTTTGCAATGCTATTTCTTCATGATATGTAAGTGTTTTTTCTACAAAACTTCTTAATTGAATGGTTGTAGGCTTATATTCTTGCATTTATTTATAAACTTTGCTAATTTAAAACCCTAGGTGACAAGCACACAAGTAGGTCCTTGTTTCATGTCCCCTAAAAGAGAAATATTCAACCATTGAAGAAGGAAGGAAGAGCCTAGCCATTGCTACACTCTTATTGCTTCTTCCCTTGTCCTAGCCGTGCCTTTTAAGAGTCAAGAAGGAGGAGACGTCCCAGGCCTAGGTTAACTACACCTAGGGCTGTCCTGCTTCTAGGGTTTGGTGATAGGGCCTTGCCTTTGCAACACTCTCCCTCACCTCACTCTCTTGTCTTGACTTGTCTTTTATGCTAGCCGTTTTGCCAAGTTTGACCTAAGGAAGGAGGAAAGAGCACAAGGCCTTGCTTAAGCAACACCGGAGTGAGCATCTTTCCCCTAGGGTTTTGATTCTGGGGCCCTGCCATTGCAGCACTTCAGAACCCTTCCCTCTAGTCCTTAGCCTATTCCCTTCAACCTTTGTGCCCTCTCTTAAATTGACTTCATCTACCCCTAGGCACTGATCTCAAGTCCCCAACGCTGAAGTGATAGTGCTCAAACAACTCTTAAAACTTTTATAATTTGAAACCCTAACTAATTACTAACCCTAATAGGCTGACGTCACACTTGGTTATTCCATCTTGACGCAGCACTTTCTATTGATAAGCAATTAGATGGTGTTTTAAAGCATTTATTGAGTAAGGGATTGATTAAATACATTGTTGGCTACATCATCTCAATATTTATTAATGAATTGATACTTTTCCACTGCTATATTGATAAACACTGATCTCATTGATATCTATTGTTATAATTGCTAATCTATTGACATCAGATAGTTATATGAAGTACTAACCCATTGAATTATAGCATGTATATATCGTTTTGCTATTGTCTTGTTCCGGGCAGGTCTTCTCATTTGGGGCTACACTTCTTTATTGGTTGTTTAGCTAGACTATCTGATCTTGGTGGTAACCTGTGAGGAGGAACTTTTACTTTGATCTTTATACCTTTGCCTCTTCAAACCCCAGGTTACCGGGGACGTCTCCCCTGGGCCTAACCTCCCTAAAGAGAAAGAACCTCCCCATTGAGGTGACATTGGATGGGGTAGGTTCCTGTTACGCCAGTTTGGCCTCTATCTTCTAGCCATTTGACCTAGCTACAAACTGTGCGATAACATTTTGGCGCCGTTGCCGGGGACACTGAGTCAATTCTCCTCAAACGACAAATTTTTTCGGTAAGCCTTCCCTCAAAGACCTTTTCTTACAAGCTTCCCTGGCGACTCCACTAGGCTGTTATTCCCCTTTTTCTTTGATAGTTTCAAGCAAATTATCTAGCGACTCCACCAATGACGACCCGTAGTGGGCAACAATACTCAAATCCCTCTATTGTGGCCACTGTCAGCCTAACAAGCTCTGCACCCCTGATTAATCCTCTCAAATGGTCTCACCCAGAGAGTTTCAGCTATTTTGACCTAAGTAACATCCAAGGGGGGCTGCATGAATTGCCCAAGGATGCAAATTCCTGGTTACCACTCTTCTCTGGAAAATCTGTCCCTGGGAACACACATTGCGCCCAGTTCTGTGATAAATTTGAATTTCACCTAGGTGGTGAGGAACACCATGATGTCTTTATGAAACTCTTTGCAAGCTCCCTTGTAGAGGATGCTAGGCTTTGGATTGATAGTTGCCCGAAAGGAAGCATAAAAGACCCTGATGAACTGCAAAGGGCCTTCAGAATAAGGTGGTGCGATAGTGAGCATTCGCGGGATTCCTTCTCCCAATACCTTGGCATTTGCAAAGGATCCTGTGAGGATATTAGAGAGTTCAGTGATAGGTTCAACCTTCTCCTCAAGAGGGTCCTGGTATCCCCGATTTCTAGGGATAACTAGGAGATCATGTCTCGGGGCCCACAAGTCCTAGACATGGAGTACCGAGAGCAGGATTGACCTGAGCATGGCCCTGGAGGGCCCATCTTTCTTCTTCATCAGACTTGTCCTGTCAGTAGCAGTAGCATCCATCACCTTCGGCTTGGACTTATATCGGAGAAGACTCTTACTCCATGAGGTAATTGGTCCAAGTATCATGGTATGTGTCATATTTGATCATTATAACCTTCAGATATATGCATCAAATACCTTTCATTTATGACGACTGCTTGGATCTTACATTAACCCACTTGACCAAGGTTGGGGGGATTGACAGGGTACCCTAGCAAGCTTGTACCCATAGGTTTTGGTTAGTCACCAGGGGGGATTTTGAAGAGCCATCGTCCGCTCCCATCATATCATCATTCATACATCTTATCTCCCATTCATCTATCCCATTCCCCTAGTCCAGACATTAGGGTGACCTTTTATGGGGTTACACCTTATCTTGTGGGAAGAAGGGGCTAAAGGCCCAGGAGGTAAAAGCAGCTGGTAAGAGATAAAAGCCATAAAAATAAATAAAACCTAGAGATGCCTCGCCTAGGGATCCCCGAGAAGGCAATAAAAAGCCTCTCAATAAGAAACAAGAGGGACCCGAAGAAAAATGACAAAACAAGACCTAGCCAAGAGGATGGGGGATCTCATCACGAGCCAGCCCATTATGTTCATGGGTACCTAGCAGTATGACATTGCCATTATCTGGTTACCACGCCAGGGCAGTGACCTTTGGTTGCATGGCCAAGGGAAAGG